>LUCH01000655.1:52749-64235 GCA_013368495.1 Paragonimus heterotremus | reverse complement strand
CAGACTGTTCGCCAAAACGCTTTTCCAATTCTAATGAACTCATGGGGCTATTCGAATCGTTGTAACTTGACATTAATAATCAACATCCCTCACCCTATTGATGTGCTACCCTTGTCGAACCCATATAAATGTGTTGTATTTAGCCTGATGATGAAACACTGAAAACGAGCTTGTTTGCTACGCGTTTCTTATCATTACATACTTAACATTTTCGGACCTTACCTTCAGGGAGGCACTTACCAAAGAAATCTTATGGTTGCGTCACAATCAGTTTTACGACTTCCTCCCTCAAGTTGGTTAGTAAACTCCGTGCCAAATGAAGGTTCGTCATCATGCTGTGATTTAACGCAGTTAGTTGTATTCGAGAAACACGCTCTATAGATTTGAACTGAAGCAAAATTTTGGTGGGTGTATTTATTGACTTCAGCATCAAATTACGATAATCCGATAACGCTTGTTTTGTTTTCCGCATCAATAAACCAGTGGCGGTCACCTTTGCAAGAGCGACAAGTATATAAGTTTTAGGCTCTGAAATGCACGCGGACACAGCCATCTTCCAAGAAGGAAAGCAAGCTTGCATCATCGTGGGACTCGACACATTTGAGTAGAATGTGACACACATAGTACGCTACAGTAGCCAAAACATACACCCTGGCTGCTCACCGACCCTCTGTTTTGGTCAAGGACTTACGCTTTAGAGTGACCCATGATGACAGTTGCCTCTAGCTGAGCGGAATTTTAAATAAATTCTTGAATGAATTGTGGGTTACGTTTTATTTCCGTATACGGAACATGATTTGATTGTAAACCGGAATAGTGAGTTTCATGGCAATCCAATTATTATAAGTATTATGTAGTGAATAATAGAATTTGATCTACTGAATTTCAGGCAGAAAATGAACGTGAAGTAAACGGTTAGGAGTTGTAGCATAATTTACTGATACACTTGTATTCAACACTTGAGATTTTAAATGTTTAGGGAAGATGTGAATTTTTCGCAGTAACCCATACATGTGAAAGAACAAAAATGAAAGAAAGAATTTCATTCCCTTTTCAGATCTAGAGAAGAGTAAAACCAGAATTTTTCGAACAGAGTTTCTTTTTAAAAATTTAGAATCAGGACAATAAGGGAGCCTTCGAGCTAACTGATGAACTCATAAACAATATTATTAAAATCAATTTATGTGAACTTTTCAAAAACATACAGTAAGGCAAAGTTTAATTGAAGGCTTTTTTAAAATCTGGATCGAATATTGTGAACTAATGTAGAAAACGCATGTGTAGAACAAAGAATCCACACTAGTGAGATGAAAGAATGTTATAAACCCTACTTGCGGATACGGGACAGTCTGATTTATCTTGAACATATTTGTTGATACCAGTGACGTTCAGATTGTTCGGTGACAATTTTTGAAAGCACAGATGAAATGACGGTGAAAACAGAATCAGTTATCATTTTGCCTATTGTCATTTTACCATAAGATAACAACAAACTGTCAAGTGATCTACGATATTGAGACAATTTGAACAACTGCGAATTTATTCGGACAGTTATTGAAAACTTAGTAAGAAAAATATCACAACACTGGGTGGGGTATATTTTCCCCCCGTAGAACTGCGGACTCTGTTTCTCAACTTTCAAATTTCCTTAGGTGATTAACACAGTGTCAATAACAATCTTCTTCAATTTTTATGCCATCACGGCATAAGATAATAAATTTGGTAATCATTATCCAACAGCTTATATGTCATTACTCTTATGGTTTTGATTTCTATCTGAAGCGAGGAATGACTAAATTGAATTATACGCACAAATTAACCTGAAACTTCGGCAAGTTATTAGACAGTATCACCATTGCTGACTATACTGATAATTTGGTGGATTTCTTGTCAAGAAAATTGATACTTTTGATCAGAAGGACAATAGATCTTTGAGAGTGCTGACAAAACATTCCGAGTATTTTTATATTTTACTGTTCTGGTTTTTTTTAAACGCATCCATTCTTTTCGAAAGACTCATGACTGGCTCATCGCTAGTTAGAATGAATTTAGATGGCACTTGAAGGTATGGAATTTTTATCACTGCTAGCAACCTTGAAACACAATGAGTAAGGGAAATTCCTAACACTAATGGTATTGGAAAACATGTTAGGGTAACCGTAGGAACATTCATACTATAACTGACAGTTCAGTTTGACAGGAGTTGGGATAATGGGTATGTTGTCGAATATTTTTTTGCGAATGGTCAACAACTTAGTTTTTAACTCGAGGCAACCATTTCGTATTGACTCCTCAGTACCAAATTTACAACAACATGCATCGGTTTTTGTAGCAAACAATTCAGGGGGTTGATAATCAATAAACGGATTTGGATAGGTCATCATATCCAGGGAAGGGTCAGAAACAACTGTTCGTGAACTTGACCCTACTCTGGACTTAACGACCTATCCTAACCCGCTTATTGATTATCAACCCATCTAGTTGTTTGTTATAAAAAAACGCATCCGTGTTATTGTAAATTTGGTACTGACGAGTCAATACGAAATGCTTGCATCTACCAGTGTTCGAGTTCTAACTGCTTTGTTCAAACTGTTCAAGGGAACCAATTGTTTCAAACTTAGTTTTGTTACGTTAAGGAAGTTGAACGATAGCATTACTTTTCCAGCATTTCGTTTTTATTGTGATTGTGTCCAAACTAACGAGCATCCCGTTGATTCACAAATTAGTCCGATAGTGCGGCTACTTTCGAGAAGTAAGCGGCTAAGGGTGTACGGTGTTATGATTTGTCATATGCAAACAGTGGCTGAGTGAACTGAGCTCAGACTGGATGGCCCGTTCCATTTTTCTAATTCAGCCAAGATGATGACCGTCGATCGTCTGGTAAAACTCTATTCACCTGGATGATTTTGAGAACAGGCTGTTTGCGCCATTTGTGCTTTGACTTAAATTTGTTCGTAAGTTTTCCAGGATTCTTTTAATGAAAATTAGTCTCCTTATCAGAGCGGTCATTAACGCCCACACATGTGTTTTCACCCATCTCTTGACTGATATCATATCTTGTTTATTATCAACCTATTTTCTGACGTTGGCTTCACCCAGGATTACGCACCATTAAATTTTTTTCACGAGAAATAACGGCATCACTTAGCTGGTTGACAAACCTGGGCAGAATATTGTGCACGATATCTGTTTACTCGCCACCTAATATTAATCGGTACACAGGATACAAGAAACCACAGAAACCATCAACAGTGGAATGCGGGTCATTTGTGGGCAACAAGTAAGGAGCGATATCTTTTGACTTTGATTCCCTTTGTGTGCACTTCATTGCCTATCCCCCACGGCGACGTTATCCGACTGAACCGATCAGTGATCGAGCAACCGTTAGGTTCTGATTGGTTAACCTTCTTCGTTCATCATATCGATTGTCTGAATGCTTGGAATTAAAATACAGCTGTGATCGCTGCTTGCTGCTTCGTGTGGTTAACTATACAATATACATATATTGTGGTATAACAAACATTACGAAGCACTAATACGGGAACTCACGAAATCGTTAGCACAACGTTCATTGCTGTTTGCCACTCGGTTATTGTTTTAGCCTGAATGAGTTCTCAACAAATGGATTTTGTTTTCACTGTAAACTTCATCTGTTTTGCTCATATTGAAAAGGATGTACGTTGAGCTGGTTGGGATATTAACAGTTTCCACATAGGTTACAGCCAACCTCATATGGAAACCTCGATTTTTACTAATGCACATCTCATACGCAGGTCTTGTGGTACGTGTAAGAAAAATGTTTCAAGGGTATTTCGTTGTCTTCCAACCATTCAAGTTCCTCTAAAAGTGGTTCACCTAGTTAAAGGTCTAAACTGATTCAGTTTAAGACAAACCGCAAACTAGTCACGACGACATTAGAACTCTAGTTTAGAAAATGATTCCTTGAAAGTACATGATAGGAAATTCTTACTTAATTTCTGTGTAAAATCTTCATAATGCTGTTTGGCAGGATTGCTGAGCATGGTTGGGTTAAGACTACTACTTCTTTTATGAAAGTAACTTTAGTTCGATCACAGTGTCCAACAGCCTCTGAGCTCTATACTGTTGTTCCACTAGTGTGCTCGAGGCTTTCAGTCAACTCCAGATAGAAACATCATAGTGTCAAATATAGCAGAAGTAGTCAGTGAAGTAAACTCATCAATTTTATGATTCTGAGCATATTTTAGAGATATTTCTCTTGCTGAAGTATGAACTCCTCTGACAAATGTGGCATGATGAACGATATTAAAAACCTTTACAGTGAACCAGTGTGAGAAGTGGAACTGTGTTTCCTATCTACCGTGTACAATCTAGACAGTCTCATGGATGCGGTAGTACCAAAAAGTATTGGCGATTGGTCTTCATTTCTGTTGTACCCATAGAAAGTGATCTTTTCCATAAAACCATATCATCATTACCTCCGTGTATCAAGGCCACCGGGAGTAGAGTTGTACACATCATTAATCAATACACACAATCCCACTAGAATATCCACAAGATACAATGCCCGTTTCAGTTGAACCTGCGTTGAAACAGTTCTTCGATAGAGGAAGTTGACTTGTAACATTGATACACCGATCTCTGAATAGTTCAAATTGAAACACTTTGTGCAAGCCCGCTTTTTATTGCTGGAGAACATTTCTTTTCGCATCAAACAATAATTGGTGCTTAGAAGCAACTGGCAGTCTTTATCTTTTCAGTACCACTCAACCATAGAAATCGACTCGTCGGAAAACCATAGACGGTATAGTTAAACCTCCAAGGTCGTTTGGTAGTCTTTTATAGACCCAAATTCGTGCACTCTAATAAAGTTAACATAATTTTCAGGTCGTTTACCACTACAACTTTTTCCGTCGTATGACTGAAAATTATCGTCTTTTACACACAGCCTAGGCAGCTGCCAGTAAATAATTAGAGCCATTAAAGTGAATAAAAACAAAGCAGTCATTCAGCTAGCTCCGCCGTGATAATTGCCGTGGGATTTCCAATTACCGGACACTAACGGTTTTTACGGTTTTCGTGATCACTTTGTTCAGGTCATCAGTATCAGCTTGATAATATACCACCTACTAGCATATTATTTTCGACGAAGTGGAACAGACCGAGCAAGTTGCCGTGTATATTTTCCTGAATGATACCTGATTGCAATAGATAGCTGTTTTTCTATTATAAAAATGGCTCGGATTTCGTGCATTTTATTCAGCTATAAACGCAGTGTAGCTAATCAGGGAACTTATAATTACGTTGCTATTAGTTTCGCAACTCTTCTATTCTTTTCGAAGAAACAAACGGAGTTTCGTGTGATTGCAAGTGTTGATACCAGTTTAATGTGTGTCAATAGTATACACCTAATGGTGTCGCGTTAATTGCTATTGCGATATGTACGCTACTGACCAACAACTGTACAGGGGCCGCTGATTTCGGTTAACTGACTTCAGCTTGACACGAAAAGATCATTGATCTCGTCTGACAAATACCATAATTTTACAAGTGCGTTAACTAAATGTCCACACGATTAGATTGAGTGAAACAAATTATCATTGTTAGTACTGTTTACTTCTGATTATTCATTATCACTCATTCATGGAATCCTCAGTTCACTTAACTCGGAGCAGTTCCATCTGAACCACCCTCTTGGCTGTTGTCTAGTAGAAGTTAGTGATCAGTTGTGAATTTGGGGGTTGATTGAGTAACATCGATTTTGCAACACAGAAGTAAACCAGAAGGCGCGCATATAGGATTCAGAGAAATTACGAATATTTAGACGAGAAATGGCACCAGTTTGGCTCATGCACTAACCATTCTGTAGACATTCATGAGAACGTGGGCTGATCGTTCTGTATCGTGCTTTCAAGGCATAACAGCAGAACATTTTTTAATTATTGTTATGGGTCTAGGCTGACCGCGAAACTGAGAGTGACGGAAGAAACACTTACTCCCCCCTTCTTGCGATTCGTTTTTTATGCAAGTGTGGGTGGTGCTCTAGACACTATGTCCAGCTAGACGAACTGGCAACGGAGTCGAGCGAGAACTGACTGAATTTCATTCACAACACTGAGTTCATTTGATCCAGTTCACCAGTAACGATAGAATACATACAACGAGAGATGTTAACGTTTACTGTACTCTTTTCAGTCACAAGTGTAAAACAATAGAGTATATAAAACATGCATATAACAACAACAGTAAAAAAGATCACTGATTGAGTTGACATAAACTAAGGACTGTTATCAGTTCCAGGACAGACAAACCACGTGGATCAACAGTTTGTGCGCACACAAGACTGAATGGCGAGTATTGATTAGCATATCTTCGGGGAAGGCAAGCAACTTTGAATTCCGACTACGCAGCAACACTTGGAACGAGTTGGCGAGGTCAACAACCCGACCTGTTTCCATGAGGTGCTTTGCACTGGATGAGTTCGGATGTCGTCTCACTCATTGTGTTGCCACTGCCTGTGGCGTCATAGGGCACACCAACCACTTAGGCATATGTTCAGCCATTATTTGTCGTTGGTACGGATCTGTTCTGCCAATACAGACGCACCGCAACTGCAAGTGAACTGACAGGCTACATGTGACACACAGCACTTCGGTAGGTCATGATTATGAGTAAGCTGAGCAACAGTCCTGGCTGTGCCTAGCAAACACAATTCGGCCGCGGGGTATGCACGAGTTGTAGCAGACTGTAATTGTGATATGGTAACCTTTAAAAGTTAAGTTCAGAAAGACCTTTATCTTAGGAACCGTGATTACGTCAGTCTTGATCAGTCTTTTCTGGCCGTGCCTATCGATGGGCTTCTCAAGATATCCGTTTATGAGAAGCCCTTCAATCTCTTTTCCTCTCGTTCCGAGCAGTTATCAGTGTAGGTTGGCCAGATTCTACGAAACAAAGTTCGCACCAGAAGTCGTTTGTAAGTAATTGGGGCAAGAAAAGAACAGATAACATTCCTTATTTCATATAAACTCAATCACTGATTGTTTCTATTGTTGTTGTTATCCGCATGTCCTATATATTCTAATGTTTTACGCTCGTGACTGAGGACTGTAAACGAAATGTTAACATTTAGCAAAGTATGTCTTTCATCGTTGTTGGTGAATTTTACCAAACAAAGGTCGCTGAATCGATGGATAATGGGAGGCAAGTTTGCACAAATAAGAAGAGGGCAGAATAGTTTTCCCGGCGTGGTCCGAGCCGCCTATCAGAAGCTCAGTGATCATGACCAGTCGTTTTGCCGACTAGTATGTATTGTGGCGTGTTCACTTTTTGCAGGCTAAGTGGCGAAACTCATCATGCCCAGTTTTTGTCCGAGAGGACACATCAGTAGATTGAAGTTTGTAAATATTTGTTAACTTGTATAGGAATTTTTCAAAGTATATCTTACTGTTGGATTAGACTGAGTAGTACAGATTGCGTTATTAGAAGGGGCTACCTGATAGTTTGTGAAATTCGTCTAGAAAGTTCCCGCGTGTGTGGTTACGACATTATTACTCTTGATATTTGGGCGTTAAATGATCATTCTGACCTCTGTTGTTGGTGCCGGTTACTTGTGCACTAAACGAAAAGCTTTTCAAGAGTATTCAGTCATTATTTCCTATGATTTCTCCAAATGCACTTTCCATTAAAATAACAATTATTCAAGTTATTGATCAGTAATAAGGGAATTTGCTTTCACACAAACGGAACACCACTCACAACTGATCGCAGTTATCACATTCCCACAGACTTTCCAGTTTAATGAAATTACGTTTGTTCGAAATTCTCAATCGAATGACCACCAATCTTGACATTTGAAATTTTATGAAGCACGATGTGCTGATGAAGCAAAACAAGTTATTCATTGTTGTTGTACTAACGTTTTACTCTATAATCACCGTTTACAACATCTTATCCTGGGATCTATGGAGAATCATGAGATCGAGTTTGAGGGTCATACTGGTCTGCCCAACAAAAAGTTCAAATTTTAATATTTTTTAGTATATGAAACTGATGGCAGTCGAAAGTTAAACTGGCATATAAGTAACATTCAAAATCTAACCTCATCCATAAGATTGTTACATCAACCAATTAGATCTTCCGAAATAACTCGTCACCTGTACGAATAGGGCTGTAACGGGAATAGTCATTAAGTGAAGATATCGGAAATAAGTAATGTTTAAACGTAGACTTGATACACATTTTATAGCAGATCATAAAACACTATTTCATAATTGTTTTTTTATTTCATTTTGGAGAGCTGTATTTCTGAACTCTTACGGAATGATAAAAGGTATAAGATCGTAGCTTTTTTCTCCAATGGAAACATCAGACATTCTAGACTTCATGTTTGAAGAAGGTTGTGTACTCATCGACAAAACATTATATAATGTCCGTAAGGTATGTTAGAGAAATTTTATAAATGAAGTATGGAATGAATATAGAAAGGGTAGTAGAATGTTAACACATGAATAACAGAATGCATAGAGTGCGCTCACTGAACACCGATTTTGACTGACTGTGTAGCAAAAGACTATGAATCATTGCAGTTCTGCTCACCTACAACAACTTGGCTGACAAACTCCACCCAATATTAAAAGGAAACCCTTTTTCCCAAATACAAACTAGGCAGTCTGCCTAATATAACAGTTTCAATCTGTAAATGTTAGTACAAATTCCGAAAACGGCTTTATAATTGCATAATGGTTAGTTTCACATTTTCACACGACCTGCGATATAGACCGCATTGTTCACGTTGTTCATACTCAAAGAAGCTTTTTTAAACTTAAGACGGACTAGTTGAGGTTCGTTTCGTAAACCAAAAAAAATAGTTGTTTGATATTCAAATCCGAATGAGCCATTAGTAACCGATTGCTCGAATATCCAAACATCAGTCGTAGCCAAGGAATATTGTAAGAATCACCTGTCATTTTAATCACAAATGTATTTCCATAACGTCGACGGTTAGACTAGCTACAATTTAGCAATGTACTTAGAATAGTGGCTTTTTGGGAAAAAATTTTCTAAGGTCATCGGGGTAGGTGGTTAATGAGTTGTTTCGATAGTTAACCGCATTCGGACTGAATGGATTGCGTCCATAGGTTTAGATAAATTGTCCAAACAGAAAGTGGTGACACACAAATGACAAACGTTTATCCGAAAAGTAATTAGTAAGTAAATATTTGCCATACCTGTGGAAAACAGTATCATGATTAAAATTTTCCGACTAGAGAATTTTGCCCAATTGAGATTAAATGCACCGATATTCAATGTGGCACGTTGATTGGTCCACTGCACCATTGGTCTTGGCTGATCACCAGACAATTATCTTCCATTTTGAATCGGATACCTTTGTCCTACTGAAAGTTGACCTAATAATTCAAGATTACGTTCGTGGTAGTGAATACCTCACACATCGGTATGTTATAAGTTACTAGTCACTTATTTCCCAAAATGGATTCAGTCCAGTGTCTAGAATTCGAACCCCTAGAAGCTGTTTTCCTTAGCTTATGACGGAATGGATCAACATGACAACCACCTTTCCTAAACAAATTGAGGTTACCTTTGTCTGATTGCAAGATCTTCAATGAGTGAACGGCAGATCTAATTCAGATGAATTTGCGTGGTCGAAACAATCCACCCTATCCATGATTTGGTGAGCATACGCAGTTGTCTCTAGTTTGAATTTGACTGATCGACATGACACGATCAAATTCCAGGACAAAATGTGTCATCTATTCTTCATCTAATTTCCACTCGCATCATGTCCTCCCGTTATCTAACAGGTAAACACAGTATGATTTTGTGCTAAAGATAGACAAAAAGAGAGCATTTTGTTAATCAGTATGGACCACTTCCGGGAAGATTCAGCTTTATCACCAAGTAAAGCGTACTTTGTGAGTTCAGTAACGCCAGCTGAGGTAATCTGATAGAGAAAACAATCCAGATTTTTGATGACAGTAAAACGGCGATCGAGAAGGCTGAGTTTTGTATAACATATAATAAAATGTATGAAACACTACACCTCTCTTACTTCAAGTGTGAAACGAACAAGCTGGGCACGGTCAAATTACAGAGCTGTCTACTCTTCACACAACATGAATGAGAATGAGGAAAAGATAAGCGCACTAGGGCAACTAAATCCTGATGGCGGTAACACAGCTTACTGCCAATGAGTACAGAAATACTTAAGAAATACACAAGTGTAGTTACAAACAGGCTGAAAATTAAACAGGTTACACACCTTCAGCTAATCACTCCGGTTTGGTTATTTCCACAAACAAACACGTATGTGAAGTAGGACCAGGTGTACCATTTGTAAACAAGCCCAACCTTCTACAACAATTTGTCAGCATAATAAACACCTTGAGAAAATCGCAACAAACAGCTCAGTCATTTCAGTAGTCAGTGTATGTCAGTCTGATTAATCAATTTAAGATTAGTCGTAAGCTGTAAGGTCTGATGGAAATATTCGAGAATTCATCTGGGCACCTAACTTAACAGATGACGGATTTCTTCGACGGTTAATTATCGGTGTGATTGCCAGTTTGAGATTTGTTGGTTGGCCCCACATTCTAACGCAGCAATTGTCTGATAATGGTGCTTTTGACCAAAAACACTTTTTGTGAAAGTTGAAGGTGATTTTTCGATAAAGCTGTTTCTTTTTTCTAGGCAGAGCAGTTTAGTTTATTGAATTTTGCTCCACATTGACAAAATGAAATCAGTTTGTCAGGATTGCCAAACTAGACTTGAGCTCACGCGTCATACTAAGATCTCTTCAAGGTTCCCCGCAATGTTTTAATGTTCCGTGGACCGTATATGTCCCTAATATTTTTAGTTATAAATCTGTTCACACTAAACAGGTTTATTGTAGCATTGTAAGTTCTGTGTTTCATATAGCCTTGCATCTGTGCACAGATGCGGGTGACCAAAAGATAACACGGGAAGAGGCAATGGTCACGCAAATGAACAGTGGATATCCTGAACATTTTTCTGAAAGACAATGATAATGGGTACTCAACCCGATATCAAAGACGCCAAAAGAAATGTAAGGTACTGCTGTTATTTCATCGAAGGAAGAGACGCAAGGGGCTATTCGTAAGGTTTTGAACAAAGTAGGCATCAGGACGGCTTTTCGAAAGGAGATGAAACTGGCGCTTCTCAAGGAGAGATAAACTAGTAATCGTGTGTGCAAAATAAAATACAAGGACTGTCCGCAAATTTATACTGAGCAGACAGCACAGGAACTTAGAACAAGATCGAATGACTATCGAAGGCGCATTAGAAAAGCAACCGGAAATCAGCTACAGCATCAGATCATGATCAGGAATTCTGCAATCGTTGATCACATCTTAGACACAGGTCATGAAACTTAACTCGAAAATATCGAGACAACTAGAACAGAATTTTGAACTAAAAAAGACCGCTTAGTTGCAAAGGCCATCGAGATTCCGAAGGACAAATGCGTTGAA
>LUCH01000655.1:41628-52337 GCA_013368495.1 Paragonimus heterotremus | reverse complement strand
GGAAATTTCAACGTAATGGTCTACGAAAAAACAGAGGTGTTGCGTCACACAAAAAATGAAGGCAGTTACTGGATGGGAGATTTTTTCAGTGCAATTGAAACTCATCTTTTGCTTTCAGTTACCCTTATCTTCCTAGGAAATCATGGCCGAGACTTTTTACTGTTTTACGTGAAGTAATTGGACTTCAGTTTGTTACACACTGTTTCTCTCCAGCACTATCGTGTATGTAAGAATTGTATAACATCGTGCTGCTGTGTCTTTAGCACTGTTCTCGTTTGTGTAAGTTGTGCGCATGACTTACTGGGCCTCTGGCTCATGCTAGTTCTTGATGTTCTCTTTTACATTATTATTGTTGGAACCCCCTGCTTCGGAAGAACCCTGTTCCCCGGTGTCTCCATGTTGCCCCAACGTTGGTCCGTAAGTGTAACGGACAATCAGAGACGAAACAGCCGGCCTGTATGTTACATAAGCGTCAAATTCAGTTGAGTAGGAGTGATGTCTTATGAAACCGCGATTTTATGGACTGCTGAACATTCGTTATATTTCAGTGTACCGGAGATACAAGAACTTATGACACAAAGATATCCGATACTGTGTGGTGTGATTCCATATCTCACTCCTCTGTTTGGGCTGATGGCACAAATTCAGAAACAAAGATTACCAATGGGATCTTCACTTTCTTCGGTTCCGGCCACTACGCACAGGAAATACATCAAAAGTAACACTTTATTATAGTCTCACAGGACCTCATATCCTATCCAGTAACCTTACTATACATGACGTAATGGTGTGATCAAGCGAGGAAATAGGTTTTCAAACAAACACTCACAGTGTACCAAATCAAATACGTGTTTGCCTTTAAGATGACAATCTCGGAACGGAAACCTATACCATTCAGTTGCAATTATTTTGACCGCCAATGAAATTTATACGGAATTTCAGGGAGTGAGAGATAGACTGGTGAAAATTAATTGGAGAAACCTCCGCTGGGTTGGTTGTAGCAACCGTCCCCAGTAAACTCATCATCCATTCCTTATGGCTTAGAACGTCATTCGGACCACCGCCCTGTAATGGCTCCAAATTGATCCACAACAGCTGGTTCACGTTAACCTTCATCTTGCTCCATACATCTTTGATTTGGTTAAACAAGGGAGAGCACGTTGTCGACAAGAACAACTCTTCACCTCGAAATATGTGCCCATGAGACACCTGTTCCAAAGCCGCATGAGAAGACGCGTTGTTACAAACTTCTACAAGTTTTGCGATGGTCATGTGCGCTTTTGACTGTTCCAACACCAACAATAAGCTACTGCTTGCAATGTTTGACATTGCACGCCCCACCTCTTTAAACCGACGATACACGTACCGATCAACTGGAGATTGCGTCCGCGACTGTAGGCAATAGTTACGCACACCTTTCCATCTGTTAATGTACTTCCCATGATGCAAGTGCAATACAATTTGAGATCCGTTTCAGCAATCCCCAGATTTGTACGGGGTCGTTCGTGGTATTTCATGAGTTGGAAAACGAAATGTTCTGTCGTTTATTTGTTTGCTGAAAGCTTCGTCATGAAGCTTCATCACGATTTTCAAGCGACAATCCAAATATATCTGTGAAATAGTGGTCGTCAAACCTCTTTAAAGTGAGTCTTCATAGGCAACCGAAGATTCACTAAACTCACAACTGGATCGTCCGGGACCGATTTCATTAAGTCGGCAATTTATTCTTCCGTCAAGTTGTACGATCTTCGGTAGCTTTTCTGTTACTGTGTGCAGCCCACCGTATCGGTAAGCAAACAACTGTAAGCAGTATTGTGACTGACCCCATTTGTTTCTGCCAACGTTCACCAGTTTTTGCCATGTTCAAAAGACTTCGCTTTGCTCGTAAGAGTTTCCTCAGAGGTCCGGCTGTCCGACGGTTTCTGAACACGTCTCCAAATAAATGGCCAATAATAAAGTGATTCAAGTGGGCTCACATTATAGGCAGGTGCTTTTATTCCTATTTGTATGCGTTGTTTATGTATGATTGTGTCTAAATTGTACCTTTCCGAGCGCGAAATGTGTCGTCTCTCTAATGCACAGGTCTGCACCGTTCCCTCATGAGGATGAGTCAGCCAAACATTTAGCTACGACCCACAGCGTTCAGGCGAATGAACTCTGTTCAGTAAACATAAGTAGGAAGATCTATCCAACTGGCCATGTAGTGAGCCAGTAACTGATCGCGAGTCATTCTGCGGTCTCAGACGCGAGACAAGTGTAACGAACGAATTCGCATTTTGAATTAAGGAGACTTATCAAAAGTAAACAGTCACAGCTAAATACACAAAGTTATAGCAAACACTTCGGAAATAAATTGGTGCTCTCACAACAACATCTAATTCACCGTTTGGTAAATAGTGGAGGATTTTGTTCTATAGAAATCGAACACCTCTTACAAGTGATCGCAATTATTACAATACAAAACTTTCCAGTCAGTCCATTTCGGAAAAAGCACTTTACCCGAGTTTTGCTCTCGTAAAAGCCCGTCAACTGTGCACATCCATGACAGGAGTGAGAGTTGAAATTCAGTCAAGCTTTCACCAGACTACCGTGTTGACTACTGCGCCAATGGTTTCGCAGCAGGTGCGACCAAACCACCAAATTCGAACGTTCAGCCACATTTGCTGGTAAGTACCACCCAGACTGTCCGATTGCCTGCTGATGAAACAGTAGCCGTCCTGTTGACTTCAACCAATTACCTCACAAATAGCAGTTCACTCCACTTTGAAATAAGGGGACTCATTGACTTGATAGGTGACATTCTGGTTACTGGTCAGTAGCGTGGAATTTGGTCTGTGCACAAGGCGAACATTACTCACAAGCGGTCGTAGCACAGATATGCACTGCTGACTAGCTCTAATGAGAGTAAAACTCGAATATTACGTAACGGTAACAAAAATTGTTGTGTCTGCAGAACGTGCTAATTCAGGACATTCAGGACAATCAGGGCATTCAGATTCATCGACACGTAAACTATGCAGAACGTTCATTTGTGCGAACTAATGCGACTAGAAACTGCCCTAAAAATGCGTTACTTCATTAGTTCAAACGTTAATATTACGAACCCAAGACAAATGATTTAAGTCTGACGGGAATGAAAAGAAATACACCCCAAGTTTTGTCTGGCGAATGTCTTGATCGGAAATTAGTATTGGTTTTGCTTTCTCTCAAGGGCCCATAATCTGTCTCTCCTCAGTCTTTGATTATGTATACTAGATAATGATCACAAGACTCGTTAAAAATCATTATCTGACCGTAGATAATCAGTTGTTCACAGGAATGGATTATTATCCCGGCGAACAATGTTGAAAAGTTTGAGAGTGGAATGATGTACGCGTTTTATTCTACACAGGAACTTAGTACAATACTTCAATCACCCTCTAATTTGACATTTAGTATTACTCTATTATATTCCCTAGTGAAGAGCAACTATGAAGAGCAACTAGGACCATAACACCTTAACTTTACGATGCCATACACTTCCTATACCACAAAATACAACTTTTAAACAATCACAGTCTATAGAAAGCGTTTTGCTTTCTAACGATCGACAGGCTCGTTTGGGACAGACAGCAAACTTTATTAGTTCTAACATTTTGTTTGTCGTTCTCAGTCAAATCCATCCGATGTTGTTAAAAATTAGATGGTTAGTATAATTTGAAATTCAATGGTCGTCCTTCAAAAGTTCTTCAGTAGTTTTCCTTCATTGGTGTTAATTATTATTTTCCGGCCAATGAACAGTCAAAATACATCAGCAAAAACTCCGAAAGCAGAAATGACATTTCGGTTTGTCTTGACCACTGCGAGTAATGCCACTAATTGTACAGTACAAAATGTAAACACGAACTGGACGGAAATCTTATGTTTTCCACTTAACATAACCTGTGTTCACAGACGTGTGTACGGAGTGACAAACCGTATGCAAATACAAGCAATCCATTCAAGTGTTTTTTTTCCAGTTTAGGGACATTGTGATTTGCACCTAGTGGGTGTCAATTAACCAATACGGTAATTAGTAGTATAACAAGTGAGAGATGTGCACAAAAATCAGGAAACTGATGCTACTATCTATCACACAATTCGAGTGGTGAGGCCAAGGCAATGGAACAAGAACGTTTTGAAGCCTGAGCAACCTATGATTACACATTGTCTTAATAAGGCCAGTATTAAAACACGCAACGTGGAGCAAATAAAGATGATTTCTTTCCGAAAATAAAGTCGAATCGTTACGATATCAATTGGTATAAGCCTTAATACCAAGCGATTCATCGTATAACCTGCTCATTTGTTGGCAGTACAGTACGGACTGAAAAGCTATTACTTGGTACCAACAAAACCAGTAACATAATCTACAGTTCACTTACAATTGTAATATTTGCACTCAATAAATTATTGTCAGGGAGGGCAAAAGTATTTCTTCCGAGTTAGACATCTCTTTTTTAGGAGTAAGAAAGTTCAGTAGTATAGACCTCAATTGATAAGAATGTAGTACACTGAGCATGACGACTGTGGCTTATAAGAACCGTCAGAACACGCAAGTTCTCAACATTAACACTGAATTATCATCAAAACTTCTCTTGTATAGTCGTATAGACTTTAATACAAGATAATACATGGTACATTTTGATGTGACGAGAATAAGGCTCACACAGATAAATAAAAATGTCAGCAAACGATTTAGCCCAAAAGATTAAAAAAACCTTTCGAATAGCTGATATCTTTGAACTCTTTCAATGTCTTGTATTCTCCAAACAACCGGACTGTTAATAATGCCATTCACTAAGAATAGATGAGGATAGAAGTTATCGCTTCCGTCCATTCCCTTCATTTTCACATCAGTACTAAAATAACGTAGCATTTTGAGCGCGAAAGTAAGTACCTGTGAACTGAACAGGTAGTTACCAGCGATCGTGTGGCTTCTCTAAGGATCCAGGCTACAGCCATGTTTTCTCGTTTATCTGTTTTGTATGCAAGATTCTGTGTACGTCTAACATAGGATGCCTGATACGAATTCAGTGCCACCTTCTTTAGCCGTGCAGCTAATTGCACACAGCGAATGCTTGATCTCGTCTTAACGACTAATCTACCATTCTGTTCTTCACGGCCATTTAACTTGTACCTTCTCCAACGCTGCCTAACGCACTCGAATGTTCCACGCACTTTTCGCTTGGCGTACATTTGAGTACCGCCTAGTGGGCTGGATCCCAATTCGCATCCCCTTATCTTGGCTGCTGCCGTTGGTTCAAGACTAGGTTAGAGCTTATCATATTTCTAAACACTGCTGGAAATATACAGTTTGTTTCTCAACCCCGCTGCCTTCTTTAGTTCAACGCTTGTCAGGACTGTAACATGCAAGCCTGCCGTTAACACTGGTTGTCCGTTACACTTACGGATCAACTCCTGGGCAATGTGGGGACACCGGGGGACAGCTTTCTTTAGAAGTAGGGGATCCAACAACAGTCTTGAAAAGGCTCAGTAATTCTTGCACACGACTTACAAAAACGATAACTAAGACGGCGCCGACAACACAGCAGCATGCCCCGATACACAATTCAAATTCAACTCGTGCGCGCCTGCTAGTTTCGACCGCACGTTACAGGACCACATTTCGATTGCTGTTCAGGAAAATCGTTTTAAGATGTTAGTGGACGCGGGTCAAGTGCACTTGTCCACTTGTCCACTACAAACTAATCGTGTACGTTTCATTCATGGTTTTAACCGTTCATCGCTGGAGTAGGCCTCTGACGAAAGCGGTTCTACTGGTATGTAGGAGACAACTCCGGTTAAAATGAATTCAACAATAATTATAAAGGGTAAAAAAAATATCGTATACTCAGACTTTGTAACCGGCCCCCTTCCAAAACTGTTATCAAACACTCATGTTAAAGCTCATCACCACCTGAATTGGAACCCCGACCACGTCTTCAAAATCAACTTTTTTGCACATAGTTTTACTGTCCCACATCAGGCACTGTCGGATTACCTATTCAGGCAATCTAAGCAGTAGTCACAAACACTTATAGCTGGAAGTACAGATTTCTTAATTCGGTCTTCTCAGTACGATGTCAATGGTATAGTAGTCAACGCGGTTGCCTCATGAAAGTGTGACAGATTTCAGATTTCGGTCTAGGCAGAGACACACACCACTGACGAGCTCTAGCAAGAGCGAGCCTACAATCTTAATCTTTTCAAAAAAGGCTGGCTGGAACGTCCATGAGAATGCGAAGAATGTGATCAGCCGTAGGTGACGGTCAGTTTACACAAGTGGTTTCATACTTACGATTCACCTTGTGGTTTACACATGAACTAAATATGCTTGCTTCTCCTGCACTGTTCTTTTCCGAAGCACTTATAGTTTCCGGGGGTGCCTCGATTCTTCGAAAGAGAAGAATGATTTTATTTTAGAGATCCTCTTCTTGGACGCTGAATAAGAAACTCAGCTCGAAATAGCATTCGTTAATGGGAACACGTAAACTTAGATTGAGTGAATTTTCGTCGATAGGATGTCACCCAAGCATTGTCTGAATAAAGTAAGACGTACAACAACAATTGAGTTGAGTTATGTGAAGGTTTTTGTTTGTTTATGAGAGTCCACAATAGACAGGCGCCTTAATATTGAGATTTTAAGTTCGACCAGGGGGAATCAGAAATAGATTTCTATCTCCATGTACTTTTCCTCTATTCCAGAGACTTCAACGTTCAATGGTTGTACACTAGTTAGTGGTCTATGTGATGCTGCTGTTGTCGATATCGCTTGTAAGGAAGATGACGGTGATGATGATGCTGATAATAATAATAATAATGCCTTAGTTGACGATGACAACGAAGAGAGAGAAGAAAAAGATGATGAAGAAGAAGAAAGGAAACGTGAAGTTAAATCCAATGGAATGCGATGGAGGTTATTAACACTAACGAAGTATTTACTGGCTCTCGCAATAATTTCGTGTTCTATGAGGTTCGCCCAAGTTAACTATGATATAGCTGTTCAAAAAGTGATGACTTGTTGATCACAAACCTAAGGTAAAGAATCGCAGTCCAAAGTGTTTAACTTCTAGAGCTTCTGCTGTGAACCGCATCAGATTTTCCGCTCCAAAAATTCGCATTGCTCTTAATTTGATTTGGGAACTGTGTTTCAGTCCCCGGAAATACTTTTTAAGGCTGTTGATTTTGCCTAGGTTCCAACACTTTAGAGAATCCCATTAACTACAAAACATCTAACCACTGTTAAAATAGTTTTTCGCGGAATTTTATTTCAAGCTCGTTTCAGACCCCCGTTGAATCGACGTCGACTGTTAAAGACATTACCACTTCTGTTTCGTGTCACAAATTCATCGAGGCTAGAATCGGCTTCATAACATAAAATCAGTGTAGAACTTAGTCAGTTGCCATCCACTTCCTGGTTTCCATCTGATTCATGCGAACTTCACACCTTCGACTTGTTTACGTTTCTGATTTTCTCTCGGTAATTTGGATTTGTTATGCTGGCTCTAAGCTGGACTCCAGTGGTTTGTTCCTGTCTGTCAACGGATTCTCTGATGATTATTTATGTGTAAGTGCCATACTTGGAATACCCGACTTCCTGACACCTCAAACTCAACATCGTCATAGTACGGTTGGTCTATCTGCAAGGAATGATCAAATAACCACTACCTGTCCCTAAAACGTCAAAATGTTCCCGTATTTTGTTTCCTTCTATCAGTGGTGAGAAAAATTGTCAGCGCCGCACAAAGTTACGTACACATAACTGTCATTCTACTATTCAGGGGTTAGCATATACCACAATATGCACTGGTTCCAACAAGTCATTGAGTATTCAGTACACGTCAGTAAAAATAGAGTTATGCCATTTGCTTGATAGCTATTTCTATGTGCCGTCATCTTAGTTCAAGTTTTTCTAAGGTTTACACACTTCTCAGTTTGTGGTACTGTTCTCCCGTGGTTTCCTTTGGTTATTCTCAACACACCCCTTGAACAGATCCACACATTTTTTCAACTAGTGTGCCAGAATAAGTCACATACACTTTATCTGTGTTGTCATCATATCCTATTTCCGAAGATGTACCAGTCTTTTTCCAGTCAGGCAACGCAGTGGATTCAAAGCCAGCAACTGGTGTACAGTTCTTTACTGACCCATAGCCTCGTCAGAAATTTAATGAATCCAGAAGCTATTTCTCTGACTTCCTTTGAGTCATTGAAGGCAAAACAATAAGAGTATGTCCATCATCTTCATTGTAAACCTTCAAAGTCGCCTCCAGGTGTAGTACAGCACCACCTAGTCACGTGGATGTCAGATGCTTTGTGAACTGGATTACTCTCCCAATGGCCTCAACGTCAGTCCCCTAATCATTTGGTGAATTTCAGATGATACACCAGGTTTGGTTGATAAATGAGTCCAAATGTGACAATTCTGAGCTACCGGGATAGATTAGCTGATACAGCACTTTCTGCATATGAACATGCTGTTACTGTCGCTGGTTCTAATCTAACTGAAGTTTTCCGCAAATGAGTCTCATCGACATTATCAAGCCTGCCACACTATTTATCAATAACACTATTCCGGTTGTTTAGAAAGTTTCGATCAGAGAACCTTTAGTTGGATTCAACTCACTAGTACGTCTTCACTATTAAAGTAAATTTTCAAACTTATCCTTCGTACAGCTGATCGCCAGAACGCATTGTAAGATTACCTAGTATGTGTATTAGCGTCTCGTTTGTGTTCTAGCTCGGAAAGATTTCTGATGAGTGGTAAGGGATTTTGGTTTTCATATAAATTAAACATCACCCACAATTGATCACACCTGTCACATTCCCGTAGATTTTTCAGTCGACCCTCTTTCGAACAGCACAGGCACTACACTCGAGTTTCGCTCTCATTAGAGCTCGTCAGTAGTGCATATCCTTGACACGGCCGGGGCTTGAACCATGGACACGCTGTTCACGAGGCAACCGTGGTTACTACTGCGCCATTAACCTCACAATAGGCACGACCGAATTATCATATATGTGAACGCTAGACCACTCTAGCTTGTAAGTAAAGATCAGATTGCCCGATCGCCTCCAGAGGAGACACAGTTACTGTCTGTTAACTCCAATCGACAACCCCTCGATTAGGACTTCACTCCAAGTTGAAATCACATAACTGATTGACTTGTTGAGCGGTATTTGATTACTGATGAGTAGTAGGGGATTTTTATTTTCATATAGATTGAACATCACCCACAATTAATCCAAGCAGCTGTCGCATCTCCAAATACGTTCCGATCGTCCTCTTTCGAATAGCAGAAGCACTAGCTCCGAGTTACACTGACCTGTTAAGCGGTATTCGATTACCTATTACTGTGACTTCAACTAGGAGAGAAGTCCTGGTCGAGTTTTAGCTGGATGAAAACACTAACCGATGGACGGCCTATGTTATTTGAGGCAAAAAGTGGTCTGTTCTCAACCTGAACACAAATAACTATCATCTTGTTCACAAAGTGGTCGTGTCAAAAGGTAGATATAAACATAAATCTGTCAAAATACTTATAATTAATGCAATTCCTTTGCTCAACTGTGGCGTTGGTGGATTCCAGCGTGAACTGGTTGAGAAATCGCGCCAGGGAAGTCGGTCCCCTGGATCATTTGGTAGATTCTATATGAGACAGTGGGACGGGTGGGTAACAGAGTCCAAATGTGAAATTTCCCAACTCCTGGAATGGCTCCGTAGCTCAGCTGGTAGACCGCTTGCCGCGTAGAGGCATAGTGTTTCTGTCGCTGGTTCGAATCTAGCGGAAGCCCTGACTTACTCACAATTGGGTCTCCTCTAAAATCATAAATCTGCCGAACTACTTATTGTTAATGAGCGTATTGATTTTGGCCGAATAATAAACAAAACATTTATCATACGTTGCACTAACAAAGATTAAGTAAAGAAAATCTCGAGGACCATCACGATCCAGCTTTCTGAAAGGGAGCGCGGACAGCTTATCAAACGAGGGCTGTCTGCGGTTGATACGAACATGAAAATGTATGAAACCGACATAACTTATCTGTATCTGACGTGCTAATCGTCTCTTTGCTGACAGTATGTTGTGCGCAGTTTAGTTATCTACCGATCCCAGACATTCATCGCGTTGGCAGCCGCGCTCATCGCACCGCCATACAGTGGTGTCGTCAAAACATTTCAAATCTATGGTTCATTTTCGTACCGCGTGCTTCACTTCACGACTGTGCAACTGTCATTCAATGAACCTTTGGAAGTCCGTCCAACCGGTATTTATCCAGATGATGTGGCTTAAGCCCAAGTCAACCTGAAACCAGAAATCGCTACCACAGTAAGAAAGACTTGCTGGGGTAACATCCTGGTGAACGTTGGCAGTTCGGTTACCTTCTTTCCGCTGACCGTAAAACAGCTGCTTTAAAATCAGTTCATCGTTCATGCGTTGGACCTCTCCTAGTCGGTAAATTTGCTTGAGCATCATTATGATCAATCCATCTGTCTGCATGACGAACTACCTTAGTGTTCAAAGTCATGTTTGATCACCGAATACTTCAGATGCGTTTTATACAATGTAGGTGGAAGCACAGCAAATACCCTTAAGTCCGTAGATACAATGTCCAAGTTTCACTGTCACCTTAAAAAAAAAAAAAAAAAAACTTTGTTTTTTTTTTTTTTTTTTTTTTTTTTTTTT
>LUCH01000655.1:0-41528 GCA_013368495.1 Paragonimus heterotremus | reverse complement strand
AACATGAACCAACAGCTTTGGCTTTATCTTCAAGATGTGATTCTTCTAAGCACGTTCGTCAAGACGTCGGAGAGCAGTGCATACAGCAGCTGGTTACGTTCACAGCACTTCTTCCGGATCCATAAAGCAACTAATACCGTGTCGATCATACTCAGACTCACCCGATACCCACAATGCCCGTCGGGAACACTCGTCTCCAAAACTCCCGCTTTCAATCGATTCAGTGAAATTCTTCCTAGTATCTCTTCAGCGCAGTTCGGGAGACTATTGCTCCTATCGATGCTTTGCTTGTTTCCTTTACATTTAAACAAAAATACGATTAGGGCAACATTGGACAATTCAGGAACCGTTTCCTGTCCTAATATGGAGTGAACCATCTGGAACAAAACATGTTCAAAAACTGGGCTGCCCTGATCCAGAAAAAAGACTTTGGGGAACTGGTCAGTGCATATAAGGGAAAGATGGAAAACCAAGTGGAAAGCAGGTTGCTAAGAGCTGCTATTTCTGGAATCGTCATGATACAGTGAGCGGAATAAAAATCTAATCCCTGTCTAGCAAACGTACAGCAGTCGAACTACAAGTCTGAGTTCGAAATGGTGTAGTTGCGACAAACTCTGGTAGATTGTTCTGGATTTGACGTTAAGGATTTTAAAGGAGTCTTCACAGGTCAAATGGCTCATTTCGTGTTGTAGGTTTTGGTGAGTTAGCCTGAGATGATTATTTGCACTGGGCACAGATAAATTTTGGGGTTGATAAAGGATCCTATGTATTAAAATCCAGTTAACAGTTTCCTTCTCCTTTTTTTTAACGTAGCGCAAGGGCCGAAAGTCATTTTCCTGACAAATGCGCAATCTGGACCGTTACTCATCAATCCCACTATCTCATGTGGGATCCACCATGGGATCCAAGGGATCGACTGCCCCGGCAGGATATCTCGTACAGTTCACGCTGGAATCCACCAACGTCGCTGCTGAGCACAGCAGTTATATTACTAGTAAGTTGCTTAGCAGATTTATGGATTTCGATTAGACCCAACTGTGAAGACTCAGGGACTCCGCTGAATTCAAACCAGCTCCTGGCTTGACTTCGTTGCCTAGCTGGTGAAATTACCGCTTTTGAGCGTGATGTTTCTATTGCTTGTTCGAATCCAGTCGAAGCGCCGATATTTTACAATTGGTCTCATGTAAAATCATGAATCTGTCAAACCACTTATTAGAAATATATAATCCGCAAAAGCCAATTAAATTTTAACTCTGACTGGCAATGCTAACATCACTTGTGGAGTCGAGTGCATCAATCTGACGATAAGCCTTGCCTTGAAAGCTAAAGCTCACGTTAGACGTACACAGCAAAAGTAGGCGTTCTAATTCACTTTCCGGGATTGCAATGTTCATCTGATTTGAAGTTATATAGGATAGCAAAAAAACTGATGGTTTCTTTCAACGGAACGTTTGTGAACAACGATTCCATGTCCAGTGAAGCCATATGTTTGTCAGACATGTTGAGATTTTCTAACAGCGCGGCTAGATGAAACCTATCTTTCAGGCAGTACTTTGTCATAGAATCTCGTACCGGTTTTAGTAATTTTGCCAACCATTTGGCCAGTTTGTGCTGTGGAGAGTTGGACATAGCTAATATTGGTCTTAACGGAATTTTGGACTTGTGCACTTTGGGGAGCCCGTACATCTGAGGAATCTGACTTCCACACGGTTTGAGGTTTTTGAAAGTGGTGATATCTGTGAAATTACCTTCAAGTAGTAATTGCAATTCTCTGTTAATCCGTCTTTCTAAGTCTACTGGGTTATCAGTTTTCTCATTCATCACAAATCGTGAGCGATCACTGAGGACTGAATCCATTTTGTCAAAGTAGTCCTCCCGGTCCATTACTACTGCTCCAGATCCCTTGTCAGGATGAAGAATTATCAGGTTTTCATTATCACGTAACCGTTTAAATACATCGATATACTCCCTTGTTAGGGGACATTTCTGACGACTCGGAATGATTCTAAACTGGTGCTCAATGTCGACAAGTTTTGCTTTGAACCAATTCCTATTAAGTTCTGAAACCGGCTGGAGTTCAGAGAGCTGCTCGTAGAAGTTCTCAAATTGTGCCTGCGTCTCTATAGCGTTTATTCTGATAGGGGGAATACAGAACGTTAAGCCGAAAGACAATGCCTCAAGCTGCAACTTGTCCAATTCTATTGACGACAAATTCATTACATATTTGCTTGGGTCCTTAGGAAATGGGTCCTCTACTAGGTCATGATTCAAAGAATTTTCGAGCTCGCTTGCAGTAGACAGTCTAGTTCTTTTTACGGCAGTACAACAAAAATTTTCAAATTTAATTCGATATACCAAGACGGCTTTGCACTAGTGACACCCTTGATGATGAACTACGTCAAATAGAACAGACTTTAGTAGACAATGGTTATCCGGAAGGATTCATAAGGAAGTTCAATACGAGCAATGCGCAAAACAATTCTCAACACACAGTTGCCAAAAAGACAGTAGTTTTACAACTGCCGTTCAAGGGAGACAATGTGTGTCGAATAGTTGAACAACGCCTAAGGTCAGCTGTTGTACGCACGTTCCTTGCCGCGAAACCAGTGATCGTGTACAGAACAGTCCGAGTTCCCACGTCCCCGTCTCAGTTCGCCAAATCAAACGTAATCTATGAATGCAAATGTGGATGCGGAGCATCCTTTGTTGGCAGAACTGAGCGCCAGCTTGGAACCAGGGTCGCTGAACACTTACCGAAATGGGTTCAACAAACGGTCACACAATCAGGCAACTCGACAGCAAACACCCGGAAGGAGCCAGCGTCATCGATTGCCAAGCATCACTTGATGACGCAACATGTGATTGACTCATCAGAGTCATTTCGTGTTCTGTTCTCGACTCGAAACAAACGTTTGCTACGATATGCCGAGGCGATTGCGATCAGACACCGTCACCCTATTTTGTGTGTACAAAAAGAACTGTTTGTGACGTTGATGCTGCCTTGGTAGCAACTGAACTGGTTTTGAACTTTGACCCTTTGTTATTGTCATGTGGTTTGGAATTTTGTACATTTTAACTCGTCTGCAGTAAACACCAGTAGAGATGCAGCGAAATCTGCTCGAGCATAAATTGTGTAATGTCAGTCTTTTGTCTGCTCTATTCAAAGTTTCAACGGGAAATGGTTTTTGCAAACTTCCAGCGGTGACTTTTCTCTGACGAATCTGTCGTTGGACAGCAAAAATAACTTCTGCGTCCAAATCAATAGTCTGTTCTCTCTCGTGCGTCTATCTGCAGCCAATTACGTTTGATTCATTTTCGTTGAATCTAATGATTATCTGAATAACTAGTTTTATACTGTTTGATAGCTAACCAATCATTCTATTCCTCAGGCTTAATTAGATGAAATTGGATTCTGTATGAATGAGTTGATTAGAACTGTTGTTTCTGAGACTGGTGTAAATTAGCTTTCGCCTGCTTTGCAACATTTAATCACATCATGCATCTCGATGTAATTGGTAAACCTATGGAAGTTTGATTTGTTATTCTGGTGTCCCATCGATCGCATGTCGTTCGATGAAAAATTTGGTTTATTGGAACGATTCTTTGTTTGTGTGTTTCATGCGTCTATGTGCATATCACCGTACTAACGTGAAGTGTAGTGTGTGGAATAATTACGAGGCCATCCGGCTTGTGACAATATCATAACTGTTTTTCAAATTTCAAAGTTCAACTTTTCGTTAAAATGTGTGAAACATGAAACATAACAGTTAACCTAAGTTTTTTGTGTGATTAGACTAAACCATAATCAACATTAATTTTAAACCGTAAATGTGGATGCGAAATAGTATAATTACAAAGCCAATGACTGTTCAAGCTACTCAAGAAAACTTCAGTCACAATATTAACCTCATGTAACTGGGTAAGTGCTGTTTCTAAAGTAATGGATGTCAAGAGTATTCTTCCACTGACGTACGTTGAAGATCAGTAACAAGCATTTAATTGTTGTGACCTCAGCCATGCAACCTATAATTGACCTGTCAGAGTGAAAGAAGATGTATTTGAGGTCCAACGTTTGGAAGATTGTCATATGTCTGAACAGATTTAAAACCGTTCCATTCTTGGCTTAAGTCAACTAGTGATGTGCAGTCAAACGATAAAGGATACGGATTTGCTGATCTAACATAAGCAAAGGAAAACGCGTTCGTTCCACTTCGATCATATTATAAGTTGAGTCTTGTAGCAAGGCATATTCACCTGAAACAACAGTTCAACAACGTATCGTAACTATGAATGCAGGAGAAGACATCCGTATTCCAACCCATCAATGTATTTACAGAGTATCGACTGAAGTGGGCAGAAAGCCAATTTTCTCAGAATGATCTGCGGAACAGTATTATTTTAAGTGATAGAAAGTAATTTAACCAAAAAAAGCAGAAGAGATCGTCGTATCACTAACAAAATGTGAAAAGAAACATAAGTATTTCATTTCATAAACTATCACTGTTGCTTCTAGACAAAATCAATAAGAACGAGTCTTCGGCTACTACATGTTTTACTAATACAGTACTGACAAAAAAGGTAGTCCACGGACTCGAACCTCATTTCATTAGACGGGATATCAGCACATCATACACCAAGCTACTCTCTTCCCTCAAGACGTATCTGTTAGCAACTGTATCAACGAACGACGTCCTACTGACATGATGAACCCCGATTTGTTTGATTTTACATTGTTCAATTTAATTGTTTGCGCTGCTGCCCTATAGGATGTTAATTGCTGACAGTACACAGAACCAGTTTGGTTGTACAATGAACATTTTTGCCGATTACTAATCTATCGTGTACACAGCCAATTTGGTTTAAGTAAATGTTCAATATTTCGCTTTCTTATTCTCGGAAAAAGAGGTTCACAACTGCACCGATGCATCATGTATAACTGTGGATGACAACAGATTTTATACTGGTTCGAGATTATCCTTTTTGTGGGGGAAAATCTAAAGTGGGGATACCGGATGGAATGTACGGTTCAGTTTAATACATTACTACTTATCAGAATTGTCTTATTTTAAGAATTTACAACGAAAACTATCTTCTAACACTATATGGTCTCCTTACATATTAGTATTTCTATAGACGGCTGAATTTTCTTGTAAAAATCCGGACGTTTGCACTGACTAACACGAAGTCTTGACCTGAAACTCAGATAAGTTAGAGCCAGCGTCACAAGAAAATTTTAAATTAACGTTAGCAGTTTTCAGCAAGACCAGCAGAAAGAACCATGTTTTTACAAGAATGGACGAATATTGGTGGCGCAGTATGAAAATCACAGATGCGCGTTCTGCAAAGGAAGTCCACTTCACTGTTTAAACGTCAGCTATTGTGAATTCTTATACAACAGGCCGCATTTCAAAGTAACTATATACAGAGTTCGCACTCTCTTTTACGGCTAGTGATCACTGTTGATCTACTGTTTGCATTACATACGAAGGCACTCATATCAATCTATGTGATTTGATGTATTTCTACAACACACGCCTAAAGTTATAAAATAAAAATCAGTCGACATAATGGAGTAAACTGGTGATCCTACGGTCTGAAATACGATTTTTCTCAACAAGTGAACATAATCAGAACGGGTCTCGACCTTACAAACTTCGTATCACCAATCAGAATTTACATTCCAAACTACGGGTCCAATTTACAAACACAAAGCCTGCCCGATTTTTAGACGATGGTGGTTCGTTGTTTTACACGCCACTAACGCCGATGGACACAAGTATTTTCATATAGCTGATGTGCTTTGGTTGCGGTCACAAGGACTAGAAATTGCCTTTTCGCAAACGGTCAGTGAAATTCTCTCTCAAGTTCATAACTCAGTAAGCTGACTCATTTTGGTGTTAAATCATCAAATGATTTACTGTCCCACAAAATGACCTATGTGGAGTGTCAAAAGGATTTCCAACTGGAAGTGTCCTTTGTAGAAAGGTGTACAATTTGTAACAAACTGGAGGCGAAATTCTGTATACCTCTCCAGAATAACGCTGATTACTTGTGACCACGATTACATTAAGAATTTCACGCAAGCCAATCCTTCTGAAAGTTGTTATATACAGATTAAAAAAGCACGCCATGGGACTAGGCAAATCTTATCACAAATTTCTACCAGTTACAGACATAAACTGATCGGTTATTATTTACTTCAACTGATGTTTATACGCAAAAATCTCATAAATCTTTCTGAACTTCTGTAACCGCAACAACTAGTTTTTCCAACTGTCGTCCAAAACAAACCAGCAGAGTTCCGTTGCTATCTCCAGCGCTCCAGAAGTTTCCGCATTTCTGCTGACTTCTTCGAAAACTTACTGATATTGTTAACGTTTTCTTCCGCTCGTTATTTGTCCAGGTAAGTAATAACGTAATTTTTTTAAAAAGTACTTAGGCGTAATTAAATTACGATCTAATGGATTACGCAGAGAGACGAGATTAAAAGTATAGAGAAAGACAAACAAAAATTGCGAATATGGGTACAGTTCCATTAAAAGGCTTGCAATGGAAAATGTACTATTCCTTGATAGGAGACTGGTTGATGGAAACAACACTATATCAGCAGTTAGTAAGTGAAGGGGAGAACGGGTGGGTGTAAGAAGAGATATGATATTGTGATACCAACCTCTATCATACATTTTTAATTCTCTGTGTATGCAAGTACTTTCAGGATCTAATTTCCTATTGTGACGTTCTAAACACATGAGTATTGGGTGTATATAGCAGTGATTCGATAGGCCAAACGGAACGCAACATCAACCTCAAGAGTTAAGCGACGTGGAAAAAGTGAACTGACGATACAGTACAAAAACCTCTCTGCTTCTATTCTACACCTTTGGACTGGATGTATCAGATGAAGCGATCTTAAGATAATAGAATAATTAGGCACCGGAGTAATCGCTTGACTGCACGGGGAACCACCGTTTCAGTGGAGCTGAACAATCTGAAAGAGCATGAACGTTTCTTTGATCTTCACAAGTTCAAACTACTATGTAAAAACGGTAGATGACATTCGTGCTTGTCCGATGGAATGCGTCCAAAATTCGTGTTGGGGGTGATCAGGTAAATTCTCCGCGGTAATGAGATTGCGGACTGTTAATGCATGTATCTCATAGCTAACTTGCTGGTATCCAAGTAATATAAACATGAAATTTGGCCGGATTCGAACCAGCGCAAGTAACTCTGTATATCTTCACCTCATGTGCCCGTCTAGTTGAAACATCGGAAAGAATAGCATAGCGATCTATCCAAACCTGTGCAGCTTCTGCTGACACGGTTCACTTCGGGCTGTCAGTCTACGTTGTCTGTGGTTACCTGAGTTCGAAGCCTCCCACAGTGAACATCTGCCATCGCACTTACTTATGTTCTTCGACTGGGAATAGTGTGAACAAAATACGAACCAGCAGTCTTTGCGTCAAGAAGCAAGTTCACAGCAGGTATATTGTGTTATCGTACGAACAGAAAAGGCACCTTAAAACAGAAAACCTTTGCTGTAACATTCTAACTAGGTCGCATGCGTGCAGCATACATATGAGAGTAAATGTTAGGGAATTCATTTTTTCGTCCAATCAAAATGAACGGAAATGTCGTGAGTAGTCGAGAGGTAATCCTCGCTATATTTTTACCTGTTCAGTCTTTATTCTGTTATGCTCTTTGGTGGCTTGGTGACCTAAAACATTGTTTTCAGTAACTGTCACTCCATCCTTCGATTTGAGAATGTTTGTAAGCTTCTGAGCTCCAGGAAGTTACCCTGTAATTTTCCCTTTGACACACACCTTTTAGGAGCAGACCAAACTTGCTTTTTGCACTCGTCTTTTGGTTGGTCTTGGAAGCAATTACCGGAGACAGTCGCGTTATTCTAAAGGCCAAGACTTTCCGTTTCACTCAGTACAAGGGGGAGAATCCGATTTCCATCAAGCACATTATTATATCGTGGATAAACCAGCTTACTTTTTAGTGAAAACGATAAAAATTTTAGCTGAAAACAACCCATTTGTTTGCAGCCCTCATGTTCAGCAGAATTTCCAGCCAGCATCGTTAAAAAGAAATATTCCAGATTTGTTTTTGTTAGAGTTTGCCAGCAGTGTGTAACCGTGTGCCATTAAACTCACAGTAGGTTTGATCAAATTACCATAGTTGAACACAACCACCTTCGCTTGTGGCTTATGAACAGTCAAGTGAAAATGACCTTGAGAAGTTTAGCTTCAGACAAAAAAGATGGATCACGTGAGTAATTGCTCAGCACGTGCACACATTTGTGATGGATTCAGAGAGGGTTGCGAGAGCAGGATCGGACGTTGACACACCAATGTATATACTGTCACAGTGGTGTTTTTTACAACTATGCCAACTATAGACACCAAAAACAGAACGCGGAATCACATACTCATGAAAGGAGAAACAAGCAGTTTCGGTGCCTGGCTACCTATTTGGATATACCGGAACACCAGTAGAGCAGTCGAGTAGATTAGTCTGCCGCAGCTTAGATACAGCTGTGGAATGAAACGCTTTTAAGCAAATAAGGTTGTGTATCTAGAGCAACAAAAATATTCGTCACTTTCAGTTGATTGCTACATACTGACCTTAGAATCTACTGTCATCACAGTCGATGCTTTCACAGTCATTCGCACTACCGCAATTAGACAATTCTGTCAATTACCTCGGAGATGCTGCTATCTCCAGATCACAGCCGCTTCTCTGGAAAATGCATCCTTGTCAGTCGTAATCCATGTAAGCAGTAAATAAGTTGCGGTGGTTGAATGTGCTTGTTGCACTAAACTCTCCTCTCATTAACCTCGTTTGACTGTGCTGTATGCCTGATGAGAGGTAGCAAAACATGCAAACTGTTTTCTGTCCCATCTTCTGATCCTTTTCGGACAGAGACTACTTTAACCAACCGGTGAACGATCCTGTCGATATCGACTGTGAAGCCTACATTGTTTTAGTGTGTATGAGCCGCGCCCAACTCGCGCGTTCAAGTTGCCCATAACAAACAGTCGGTAAATCATCGTTGTCAAGCGGATTATGGCTGACAACTGATCATAGAAATGATTCTTTGTGTCATCACTGTGAGGCATAATTGGACCATAAACACTAACAAACGTACCACACTTACCTCGACCGAGTCGCAGGCGCGTAGACGGCATTCGATGGCTGATGCCGCGCTGTCCGCCTATCATCAAGGCGTTGATGCGATTACCTACTGCCAAACAGACACCATGCTCTTGAGTACCGTCTGTCAGGTAACCCATCCACTAGAAGGTGTATCCGGCATCTGCCTCCCGCAACTTACCTTGATCTGCAAACCTTGTCTCACTCATGGCTGCGAAGTCGATAACGTAACGTCTCACTTTCATCGCGATCAATCCTATGCACCGTTCCAGGCATTCGGTGATGCTGCACCGATCCACCAGCGTACGTAAATTCCATGTCCAAACTGACAGTGTTACGTCCGTGCGCATGCCTCATATTGACAAGTGAGATCTCCCATTAGGTCGTTGACTCATAAGTTTGGCCCTCGCGACAAGATTAAATATGTTTTTTTTTCAGAGACCCCAGCCACAGCCTCTGACTCCAAAGCCAAACATGCGAGACGATAGAAGGTAGGGTAATCATGGTTGGCGGCATCCGAGATGGATTAGCCTGTCACAGTGACCGGAGCCAAAAAAAGCCTACGATCTAAACCATCACTCCCGCTTGGCTTGCGCTGCACCACTCGCGGTTCCACTCACACACCACGTATCCGGTGTAAACCCGAAGGTGTGTGAGTGAGGCCTTTGTGTCCAGCTGGCCATTGCTGGTTAGCCAATTGAATTGCTAGCAGGAAAAGGAAATCCTTAACTCTCGGAAAATAAACACACAGAGAGACTGCAATGGTAAAATCTATACCAGGGAGAAAGATGTGTGAAATGTAATACAAGAAGCATTTCAGTATACGAGTGCATGCTAGTGCATTCCAGAGGGGATAAATTTGAAAAACAAAACTCACAGTTGAACTACGAAAAGATCAGACAGACGATTCATCATTCAATACGCCAACAAAGCCTAAGAAAAGAATAGGTAGAAGATCACAGACACCCAAGTTTCTGAAAAGAGGAGCAGATTGGTTGCCAGACGACCATGGTTTTGATCGATGCAATCATTAACAAAAGTGGAACGAATATTGTGATATGACCTACCTGAGCCTAGCGTACTCGTTGCCTCTTCATCGACGGTGCACTATGAGTACGTTGGTGACCTACTAATCCAAGGCGGCCAGCGCATTCGCGGCCGCACACATCGCAACGCCATATAGTCATGTCACCACGACCTATGGCACCGATGGTTCCCTTGCGTACCGCGCGCTTTCGTTCTCGGCCGCATAATAACTGCTCGTTGAACTCGCGGACGCTCGTCCGAATTGTATTCTTCCAAGCAGTCCGGTTCAACGCTAAGTCTTTCCAACATCTAAAATCATACATACAAACACACAATACGACTGATACTCTGATAAACCACCGTAAGTAGGCTGGCTATATTACTCTCAATGGACAGTCAAAGTTCAGTGGCTTGTTGTTAGTTGTGAGGTTGTGATGATCCGGTCAGGAATATCGAAATAGATCTGGGCGAAGTAATATCCTTAATCGGAAATACAATTAGAGGAGAACGCAATGACCAGTTAATAGCACTGTACAGTTTAGAACATGTGTTTAAATATGTATCTTGGCGAATACTTAGAAGTTGGGGGGTCGAAACAATTACACACCACAAGACTGTCATATTTGCACTAACGGCAGTGTTATTTGTCTTTCACCTGTTCTTGTATTTACAGGTTACTTTGTAGTTGTTTCTCGTTAATTGAATAAAACTCAGATGAAACCAGTGATATGTTCATAGTTACAGATGTAGTATGAGTCATCTGGTATTCACGGTGGTAATTTACCTAACAGGCTAATAGGTCTAGTATGCAAAACATTCTACTGCCAGATGTACCAATCACTGTGTCTAAGAAGGGATCACGAACAATACCTTGGTGTTAAGATACTTATGAGGATTCCAAATGTTCAGATTTGTCCGTAAGCTTCGATTTATGGACGCATGTGACAAATAATCAATATTTACGGAATGTATACCATTTGATTAATGCACTGTAAAATTATTGTTGCACCACGAAGCTCATCAAATGAAGAAGTACCAGTAGAATGAATCTTAGTTTTCAGCGTGCAAAAAAAATTATCCACGGTGCCACTAAACTGCGAGTGAAATGAAGTCGTCAACATATATAGACAACTCCTGACCTTTTAAGCACTCTTTTCTAATATGTGCGTTAAAGTAATTTCCACAATCAACAATGATCAATACATAACATTTAGTGATGGGCAGTCTTAATCGGTAGGAATGTTTTACTGAAGCTCACGAGACATAGGCGCAGAACATTTACATTTGGACCTAGTAACCCACCCGACCAACTGTGTCATACGTAATCCACCAAATGATTCAGCCGATTGGCTGCCCGAGCAGGATATCTCATTCAGATCACACTGGCATCCACCAGCGCCACCGATGGGCTTTCGGCGTGGCTACGTAGTTCGGTAGAGCATTTGCCGCGTTTGGGCATGCTGTTTCTGTCGCCGGTTCAAATCTAGCCGAAGTCCAAATTTTTTGCAATTGAGTCTCTTCTAAATAAGCCAGATAGTTTGCTTCATCGAATACTTGTAAACATCGTGAACATAATTTGAAAAAATGTGAACGGTACTATTAAGATGTGTATCCATCTCAGGCTACTAACATGCCATTAGGGACAGAGAGTTCTCAGTCAACCCCCAGACGAATTAAATGCAGATCAGGTAATTTTACCGAATGGAATTTAGACAGAGTGACATTTCGACCGTTCAGACATAATATATCATCAATAATCACCTTTATTTCTTCAAGACGAATGAATAGTTCAGGAACACATCCTTAAGTTCCTCGGCTACTGTTGTCCTTTATCTTATAGGCTAAAATGCCGAGAGCGTTAATTCACATACTTTTCTACAACCCCGGTGATCGCGGTCTCGTATTCTAGTGGGCAAGTGTCTGGACAACAATCTGCCGTTCATTCACAGGCGGTAGTCTCAATTTTCGTTATGTGTGATGTTGAGGAAACTCCCCGAGGTCGGAAGGGTTGTGCATCACTTCGTTAGTGGTTACTGAGAGTGACTGATTACAAGACCGTACACGTATCAGTTGAACCAGTAAACAGTCTTTTTCTTCAGTTAAATTTCTCTGCGGGAAACAGTTAACCTAATAAGCAGGTCTTAAATATTGCTGCACGATCTCACATATGTAAACAGATAGCGAAACACTCTGTCGTTGGATCATAACATCCAATAACTTTGCTAGAGAATTGTTAGACAATAGGTAAATTCCAACGGTTCAAAATTAGAAACCCTTGTGAAATGCACCCCGAACAAATACTTACGGAGATGAATCACGGTCCATTAGACAACCAGTGCTTATTTTTGTGTTTGGGCCTAACCACGCTCTGTCAGGTTACAACTTCGAAAACTGCATGAAACAGCGTGATTGTTTTTTTCTAGAGAAGCTCCATTTCTTGTAAGGACTGCATCTATGATTATGGCCGATAACAACTTTGATGGAAACTGGTGTATTGCACCACCCCTGTCGGAGGATAAACTAAACAATATAAGGTCAAGTCATGTTGGTTAGTGCATATAACCGAATTTTCAAACACAAGATTAAACATCACTTCTGTTTCATGAGAAAAATTAGAGAATGAACTGAAGTAACTCTCCAGGATTAATTGAAATTCAGGCATCAGTGAGTAACAGAAACTTGCCTGGGATGCACAGCTGTCCTCATCTTGTTCAATCTCCTCAGCGCCCATCACGCTTACTCATTGATTGTGGGTTTGATTCTGCGGTTTGTTTACCTGCACAAACCTCACTCATCCCTCCACTGGGTCTTGGTGAACGCTTACTTGTTTGCAAAAAAGAGCTTATCGATTTTATCATATGAGAAAAGAAGTGTAGCAGCTTCGGAGATCAACTCGAATCAAAGAGTAGGAACTCCCAATCAGGTACTCTAAATTGTCTCTTAGGGACATTATGAGTAGTAAATGTGGAACCGAGATGAACTGACAAATACTCCTCTCTAATCCCAAAACCTGATAAAGAGTTCACTCCGATTCTTCAGTAATACCACTACGTTGCGGTAAGCACATATTCGGAGTGATCTAACAGTCACCGCATATACTTGATGTGTTTACATCTGTCTATTTAGTGTTACCAATGGTGTAACCTGTACAGATGCTTCACACAGACGTTATTACGCCAAAGCAGCAAAACTTCCGTACTACATCCGTGCTACTTTTATGGGATCTAAGGGAATAACTTATTCTTCTCTAAAGACAACTTCTGCTAACGCTTTCAATGAAAATGGTCTAAATTGTGTCAACACCAGACGTCTTAGAGCATCAAAGATTCGATTGCCCTACTGAGGCCTCGCCGGCATTTACAGCCAGTGCATTCAAAGTGCTTAGAAATTTCAAACATTTTAGCACGACCGTAAGAGAATCACACTACTTGCTCGCCATAAATTGGCAAGGGTTGAAAATGTTAATAACATTTGCTATACTGAGCTCACTAGTAACAAGGATCAATAAAGAATGATCGGTTATTTCTATAACGGAACTATCAGTGAGATTAACAACTACGTCTGAAAGCGGACATTCTATAAACCCGAGAACAATGTAAGATTCATTACTTCCGGTATTTAATATGACTGAATGTTGTGGTCATCCGTTAATGAAAAATAAACGACCCAATCAGAAGAAGTAGCGGCAACAGACAATATTAAATAATCAAAATGAATTGATAATACAGAGGATTATTTGACTTTAGTAAGAACTGTTGCAGAACTACGACTATCACATATATCTCACATTTCAAAAACGACAAGTCAGCCGAAAGTGCTAGGAATCACATGACGTTCAAGTGTACCATTAGGTAGTTTTGAATTTTCATCCTCAGCTGAGGTTAAACTATGTTCATGTTTGACGTTCTGTGGAACTGTTTAGTTGATCAAGACCGCAAGGTGATAGGTATTGCGAGGTGCAAGCATTTCGTTTATTCTCATCAGTTGATTACATAAAACATGCGATTATACAAGATAAAGGCATGGCGACAAACAATGAAATGAACTAACATCACATGGGTGCAATCAAGGTTCACTGTCACGATAAAGAAATTGATCGCGTCTTTTTGCGTCCTTTTGCCAACATAGAGCGGGTCGTGATTGTTGATTAACAGTGCCTCAGAAAACATCAGCATTTTACGGTTGCAGTTGGGCAACTGGACAATGAACTAAGTGATGGGGTCAACTACATTATCTGTTATGATTAAGTGTTTCGCCGTCGAAGACGCCGGATTTCTGTGTGGATGTTGATCGATATGTCAGACCGTAGCTTCTGACTGGTCATTCAAAGCTCTTATAGTCTGAAATGTGGGACTGGGCAACAATGGCAATTTTTGCTTAAATTCAGGTAATTCGGTGCCAACAATGAGGTAACTCTTGAGCTAGGACCGTAAACACTTCAAAAAGTAAGGCGTGTTGCTTGCGTTCCTGGCATTAAAATAAAGTCACGTGTGTGTTGATTGATTGTCCACCTCGTGGCGCATAGGGTTGTATGTTCTATGGCATAAAACTCTACAAACTGTAAGCAATTCAATGGCAGCGTTTTTGGCGCTTACTTAACAGCAGACTAAGAGATTCAAGAGGGAGCACATTCTCCATTTGCAAACCGGCTTCGTCTCCAATAACTCCCGAGAAATATGATGTTTTCAGTCCCCTTCACCTCCAGTTTTAGTTAAACACCACACATTTCAGTGTGACTTATGGTGGAGTTTACTTTCAAAGTTTTTGTATTACAAGATTCCGGATTGTGAAGATTCAATATCGCGAAGCCAGTTGCAAAGACCTAATCATTAATAACAATATAACACTGTACAGAACAGTATCCTTACTTCCAAATAAAAGATGAACAGAATGCAGTGGCAATAGCGATACCGTGATACTGTGGAGCGTTACTCCTCACGGTCTACCGTACAGCTATACATAGTGCAAAATTACTTGCTTTTGTTACAGAGATCCCATCCAACATGAGTTTTGACGTCAGTCAGCTTCCGTGAGATGATGTAATAGCGATACCAGCGAGCTTACCACGCACACCCAGATTAACCAGAAATCTCCCGACAGACGAATGGCCGTTGATTACCTAAATCCCTTTGGTTCGGTTAACAAGGCATAGTCTACAAACAGGCTGGTGGATTTTGGTTACAGTAATTAAGAGAAAGCAAGGTTCAAACTGCACGTTAAGAATTTCACCGGGTCATAGTTTAGGATACAATTACAAAAACTCCATAGAAACAAATGCTGTTTCTCCCCTGGAGACCACTGTTAAGGATGACAACCAGGTGCGACGTTTGGAGGAATTATCAAGAACGGGTCATTCCGTTCCAGTCAGATCGAATTCTGTGTAGCTGAGTACCTCTTTACATTCAGTGACTAAAGCTCTTAAGCTTGACCGTTACAGGGGTCACGGTGTCCATGTCATGTACACTTTAGTGGACAGAGAGAATGAGTATCGTCAGACGTTCGTGTTTTACAGTCGGTCCATAAGGCGACTTTAAGTTCATTCCTCTTTTGCAAGGAAGTCGTGCTGTCCGATGAAGCACACAACTAGGTTATTGTTGCTGAGGGACAAGAAGAACAATGATATCAAAGGAATCCTTCCAATTTCAATGGGGTCGACAGAGAAGGAGAAGAAAAAGCTAACGTTTGTATGGGGATAATCTTGTTGTTATTGGACCTCCGTTTGTCCGAAACAATAGAGCTTAATCAGGCTTGATACGGTGTGTGTTGTCATCCCACTTTGATAGACTTCTCCCTTGGGAGTTGATGATGACTTTGTTCACAAAAGACGGTGTATCATCATGTAACACTGCTTATGTCACAGATTAGTGACACAAAGTACTGACATCAACAAGTTGCACTGAATCGATCTTGTTCATATTGTCGGGTGTCTTGATTTGAATCCGTTGGATATTTTAAAAAGAAGCTGATTAGTTTAAAGTAAACTCCATGGAATTTTGCAAAAGTATACATAACTTAACACCTCAGTTGATGTAGATGGGTTTACATCGAAGAATAAACACAGACGTAACTTCTGTAAATTACAATGAACATTTATTATGAGGATGAGGTGACTCCTCAGGTCGTGGCGCATTGAGATATGGTTTTCTAGAACTTTTCTTGGATTTATCTCTTGAGTGACCACTCCAACCTTCAACAACCGACACTTCCATTTTATCGATCCCCTAACTAAACTCACCCATAGCTGATGGTCACATCTCTAGTTTTCATCATAACGTTCACCAATACCGATTTCAAGAATGTACAGTTTGCTGATTACACTTAGCGCGTCCACACTTACAGTGTTCACTTCGCCCATGAGCCATCATGAATTGTGCAGCACAGAATAACTGTAACCACAGCGACAAATGATCTTACTGAGAATATATATGTGATTGTTACTTGAGAGAGAACATAGTTCTAACAACTGAATGGAGAAGTCAGGTAAACTTAGTCATCACGTTGTGTTTATGCTCGACGTCTGCGAGTAATATCAGCCAGACTGGGTCGCTTTTGGGCGCATATTTCAATGATGAAGCTCAGTTGATCTACCAAACCACTGTTGGTTTCCGGTGATGTCGGGTAACAGAAATTAAGGACCATCAGGTAGGCAAAATGTAACCAGGGAAACCAACTTTTCAAAAAATAGAGCCGTTCTTGTAGGTGCATGCACTAACAGATCATTTACATCATGGAGAAAAGTATAACGCCGTCTTAGTTTGATAGGACTAAAGTGACAAATCTGAACCATGATGAAAAAACGTTAAGACGTGTTGTCTACTCTCGAAACAAGCAAGACCTAGGTTTTCCGACTGCTAAGTACTGCTTGTGTCAAACAAACCTTAATGATTCCATGTTAACACTGTTATTCCATGAATTTTCCACATTTACAAAGCTCTTACTTTGTTGGCCAGTAAACATTGAACTCTCTGAGGCAAGCTGTAGCAGTCCTCTATAAAACACCGTGAAAGAATGGATGGTGTGTTACGACGGTCTGTATCTTATGAAGCGGCCATTATCCACAGTTCTACTCCAACAGTCCTCGTTTTACAAAGCCAGACGTAGTTGCGCTAGTGATAAACTACAGATAGAGTAGGAAATACTGAAAATGAATTTACCGGCAAATGACTACTCTCGGAAATTCACCATGGTTTACAACAATTGGAAAAAGAGAGGTGTACCAATGCAAGCGGCTCGAAAGAAAAATCTAGTTCTGTACTTGCAATTTAAATTGAACCACATGATGAACAATCTCATCAAATAAAGTCAAGATGTACATCTTGTGCGTTTTCGACTGATGAGAGCAAACCACATATCAACATATGGTGATGTGTATTTCATTTCTGCTCAAGTACAGAATATTTAGTTGTCTTATGGTCTTGACATCGGTTGTGTACATACCTATCACACGATTACTTTGTAGCGTAGACGATACGATTCATGATTGATTTACACAAGGGTGATGGTAAGTATGAACACTGTGGCTGCATAAAAGCAGAATATCAAGAAACGCCAAATAGCACGTTGTCAAGACACGTGACAAGGTAGGTCAAGGTCGTACTATCATGGGTTACGTACAGTTAGTCAGACTGTTAATGAACCGTATGATGTCGCTTCAAAGTGAAACATTTGAGCTTTATTACGATTTCAATTTGAACATCATCCACAATTGATCACAGCTGTCACATTCCCATACACGCTCCAGTCAGTCCCTTTCGAACAGCAGAAGGACTAGACTCGAGCTTCGCTCTCATTAGAGCTCGTCAGTAGTACATATCATCGCCACTACCGGGACTAGAACCACGGACGCGCTGTTCATGAGTAGACAACCGTGTTTACCACTGCGCCATTGACCTCACGTTAGCAAGCACGACCGAATAATCATATGTGAACGCTCAACCACTTTGGCTTGTGAGTAATGATCAGGTTGCCCAATCGTCTTGACATGGACACACGTGAGCCTTAAGACGGGTAGTGTGAGGGTAAATTAGCCTATGCTATGAGGTGAAGGCAGGTTTATTAGACAGTAGATGACACTTTCAAAGAACACGATACAAATTAATGTTGCAAGAAAAGCGCCGAATTCAGATCCCGATAATGCCAAACACGTGCTTGCATTCTGAATTGTAATTTTTATTTCGTGTGTTCTGTTCGTCCGTCTGTTGTCTCCCGACTGAACAATGTATTTCTTGGCTTGAGTCCTGCGGGTTGAAATTTTACCAGGTCCAGGTTACTCAGTGATTCTTATGAACAACGAAACCAGTCACGCGATTCCGTTTACAAGTGAACTTCAAGGGCTATTAACAGCATACCATAAATAGTTGGACCAAGAAAAGTGATCAGATGGCCTGTAGCGTTCATTCCACAAGGATTCGATATATATCATGAGTGAAATGCCCTCCGATCCCCCAAGTGTGCATGTACTGCTGTACTAAGCACACACTCAGAATGAATTAAACCATTTGCCTGTAGTCCAGTTAACCGTTGGATACGTGACCTCTGATGAACATCGTCATGTTATTCAGTCAACATTTCCTACTCTCTCCTATATATGAGCCCCCCTGATTTGAAACTTGTCCACTGTGGCGAAGGCAACTATGGCCATTTTTTGCCAAGAGTGCACCCAAATTGCTTGTGTACTGAAAACAGAGTAATTTAGATACTCCCGATCTCAGATGAGCAGGCCTTTAACAATTCTCAAGCTAGTCACGTCGGATGATGCTCCCGGACGCCCTTAGATAATCGTCATGTCGTGCGGCCTATGTAGTTTAGATTACAAGGACAAAAAACAATGAACACAAAAAGAGGCAGCGTATACAGGCATTATGTCTTTCAGATGAGGACGCGAAAGTGGTATGGAAGTAAATAGAACATTTAATTGAGCTACAAAAAACGTTTTCTTAATTGCTTCGTTGAGTCTCTCGGTCATGTTTTCAGAAGGGCCAGTGCATTTGAACCTTAACGAAATCTAGATAGGTTTTTGTCTACAGTCTGTGCTGAGAAGCATATGCTTACAAACAAACTATTTTGGATGGTCATTTTCATGAAATGTGTCAAATATAAACCGCTTCCCCTCTTCGAACATATTTTCCCAGCTCTGCCTAGTAAACACCAGATCAAGTTCTTCTTCTGTTCTAAAAGTACGAAGTTAATAAAGTTAGTATAGCGTCCCACCTAAGTTGCTTTACGGTGTACTTTACATTGTACCACGTCGTCCTCACGACATGACATGAACACGTTTAGAAATGTTGTACTTACAGATAATTCGGGTTCCTTGATAAAGTGAATATTTTTGTGGGCACATTTGAAATGCACCAGTGTTTCACTGAGACTATTTTATCCGTTTTCCGTGCAGATAATATCGTCTAAGTAAAGGCTACAGAGGGCAAATGTCCCATAAAATGTTGTCAAGCCTTTTCCTGAAAAATATCAGCCGTTAAAGGACCCAACGGTAACCCCATTGCTACACGGTTTTGTTGGTGTTTAAATTTGCAGGAAAATCTAAACTGGACGTTGTAATCCCGGCGACACGCTGGCTGTTCCAACTCATCTACTGATATCCCTAAGCTGATGTCACTGCTCTCAAAATATCGGCCGAGAAATTAAACTGTCTCATTTAGTGGAATATTTGTAAAATGAGGTGAACATTACCGATAAATTAGAAGCTTCTGAACTCCTTTCAAGGCATCTTGTGTCAGCTAGTAAACCGCTTCCCACGTCTGAACATGCTGTCTCCATCGTGGGCTCGAACCAGTCCAGGACTTTGATACTAAATATGTGGTTCTGATATAAAACGGGAAATTTGCCGAACCACCGAGTATTACTAACGGCCAAATTTTTACTGGTGATAAACTTACTGTAACTCGAACATTAAATTAATAACCATGTTGTGATGGCGATGGTTCCTGCACTACTTTCGGAACGAAGTTGAAATTTTCCAAACGTTTTTAATGTTTGAAATAATTTTTGTGTTTATGTCATCAAACGAGTTACACATGATAACTTTGTTTTCATTCTGTCTTAGTGTACCATTTAGAATGGGTAATTTTCGTCTGTTGACCTGTTTTCCAGACAAACAATTGTTTCTGGATGATCACGGTCATATCTCATCAAATATTCTAAAACAAATTAGCGTTTTTGCAATGTTTGGCGATTTTATTGCTATAGGTTAAACGAACTCCCATGACCGATTGCAACTTTCACACTCACGTTGACAATGTACACAGACCACATCATTTGGCGAGCTTAAAAAGAGACTTGAGACATGGATACTTTGTGCAAGCACTTGCAACTCAGTAGCACGTTATCTGAGAGGTATGAAGAGAATGTAAAAGACTTCTGAAAGAACGAACCGGAAAGCAACCACAGATTATAATGATCACAGTCGAACATCTGGAAATAAACACCATATATCAAACAATCGCATTCAGGGAGTCCATCCACTGGAATATTTTATCGTTTTAACAAATTAGACCAAGCAACGTATGGCCAGCCAACTGGTGAGGGCTTGGCAGTAGATTAGAGAAATATTATTTTACTTTTACTAGCTTAACTCCAGGATTTGTATTTCTCAGAGAAACCGGAACTATATCATAGATAAAACAATTCGGCAGGGCCGGTTTATAAACTTCATACCAAACACTCCGTACTTAATAATTTAAAAAAAGTTATAATCAGCTTGTATCAGACCATAGAATGTGTACATCTAGAAATTAAATAAGACATAACGTCCGCAGAAATTATGATGGATTTTAGATTGGTGAACTATGTGTGACGTACAGCCGAAACCATCAAGCACGCACGGGTTGAATTTGAGTTGCGTAACATGGTGTGCTGCTGTGTTGTCGGTAACGTTTTAGTTTTCGTTTGTGTAGGTCATGTGTATGGCTTACTGGGCCTTTGGATCATACTTGTGTTGTTTCCTTTTACACGACTGTTGTTAAACCCCCTACTTCGGAAGAACACCGTCCCCCGGTATCTCCACGTTACCCTAAAGTTGGTCCGCTGGCGTAACAGACAACCAGAGTGAAGACGACCGGCTTGCATGTTACATATGCAATCAACTGTCAACGTGTTGTAGAAATTTGTCATATGCTCAGAATAATAAACCAAGGATTTGGTTTGACAGACAAATGTGATTGATTTCCGATTGTCACTGATAAAATTCATTAAACTTGCGGTACCACATTAACTGCTTAAATGTGAGAGAATTGTTGTAGACCCTCCTAAACGGTACGCTGGTTCGTCCATGCTATCGTAATGCGCTTGGCAGAATTCGGATTCTCGTCTCGGTAATAATTAACGCGAAAACCTTGGTCCCGAATAGTACCGCGACTGTCGCGTATTCGCCCCCAAGGCAAGCCAAAAGACGCGTTCGAAAGATAGGGCTTTGTTCCACTTCAAAACGTGTGCAATTAGGACAACAATTTCAAATTATTCATAAGGCACATAATGTCCACACATTCCCACCACATCGTTTGAAAGAATTAGAATCGTACATGTGCATAGGGGTATAAAAAGTCTCAACCGATTTGAACAGTTCCGCTAGTTAGGACTGAGTCAGGTGGTTTTTTCTTCTTTCTCACGATGGAGGTGCCCTGGGACGGTAACAAGGTGGGCGCCCTAACGAGGGTAAAAACCGATACATGAACTGCGAAAGACATGAGGTTTTCGCATGTAAGTGTTATAGGGAGTCAAACAAAACTTGTTCTCATTGAAAATTGTCTCGGTTTCTTAATTAATTAGTTCTGTTGACACTCACAGCAAAAGTGTAGAAACCAAAATGTTCACTCACAAGTTTCATTATTGGCTGTAGTTTAGTTTAATGTCAGAAATTTCTTTGCAACCTGGAGACTGTACCTTCACAACCGACGTGACGTGAAAAACCTTGAACCTAGGCTTCGTGTGTGTGTAATTGTGAACCAGTTGTGGTCGGACAATAGCAGACAATCGTTTCTGGTTGATAAGTATTTGTTCGCTGTTTGCTAAAATGCGTATTCTACCTTGGAACATGTTTGGCAACAAGCACCAGTGTTGCTTACTCATCAAACAGGTATTTCCACCAACAGATTAATTTTTTGGTTTACATTGTTCATTGCACAATGAGGAAGAGATCGGCCATAGCATGACAGTTTGACAAGAAGTTTAACAGTAATCCATCATGCAAGAAGTTTTTGGGCTGCAAAGTCAAAGTCCTGACACGAAGAGTGGATTGATTGATTGTGGACCCACATTGTGTTGGGGGGAAGGCCAAATCCATACGCTTCGAAATACAGGTCAACACACTGTAGTAGTTTGGATAATCATCATAATTGATACTATTGAGGTAACCCAATTGCCCCAAGAACATCTGCCCGGTGAGTGTGTGGTGAGAACGCAACAAACAATTGGCGCTTTGTGACACGGTTCTTAATTTCTACTTCACATCATTTCGTCCGTTAAAGTGACGTATGTTTACATTACAAAGTATGTGAAACTCGAGTGCAAAACGTTTGTCTCATTTCTCTGTGAAACGCTCGGAAAGTTAGAACAGGTGATTACTGTAATTATCCAAGGAAACTTCTCTCGGACATTACCGCTGTGATTAACCAGACGAAGCAAACAGAAAAGCAGAACACTGTAATTAATTTATGTGATTGTACCATAGGAAAAGTTTTGTAACAGATTGATCATTCACATGATTATTGAGTTACACTGTCAAAGTTCTTACGTATCTAACTGAATATGCCATGGTTTTGTTAGTTCACCGAGTCAGCTTTAGAGTATCTACGTTATAAGCATGATATGATGGATTAGTAATACGGTTAATAGCCCCCGACTTAGCACGAATTCTTCTAACGTAACACGCAAGGTAGATCAAAGCCTCTGAAATTGAGAGACTGCACTTAACAGGTGATGCTTCGATGCTTAATTGGAACTTACTCCTTGCCAACCGAGTTAGCACAGAGGCAGGCTTCTAATCACATTTGTTGTACATGAGACAACGGCGACAATCAATCGTTTTCGATATTTCTTCATCGGTTCATTACAATTATATCTGTTCAACAAAATTAAAGCTGTATCAAGAAAACTACAATTGGTTCGTACAATAGAATACAAATTTCCAAGCAAACAGGTTGAACCACTCAACCGAGGAGTCACTGGTATTTTTGACGAGTGGCTTAGAGATCCGCCCACAGTTAAGTCACAGCAATTGAGGGTAACGTCAATGGTGTGATTTTTGGCTACGGCAACTGCAAGGTTTGTACGAACTTCTTTTGAGAACAAACAACCGGATTCTGTAACCGAGTAACAATCGATCCCGGAGTGGCTAGCATTCGTTGCCTGACCTGTTCAGAGTGGTTAGCTGGAATTTTGTAAACTGTGTGAAAGGCCTACTTTGGGTCAACAAGATGGTATGTATCGGTAGGGTTTACAACTACCGAGCTGTTAATGGATTTGGTCAAACTGGTCCCCAACCGGGTAGGATTGTGCTTTTTGATTCGTTTGAAAAAACGTCTAGTCGCCCGACCTACATACTCCGCTGTACAACGTGGATTGAGCGAGGACAGATATTCTGTCTCCCAGACTGGAAGTAATTAGAGGCGAAACAGTGAACCAACTCTTTAATGTTGCCGTCGGGAAGGAGCGTCTGAGGGTCTGGTACAATCGATGGTTCAGTCTTCCTGCCAAATCACTGTTGAACGATAGACGCATGAAGATGGTTTTCTCTGCCATCGTGGCAACCAGAACACAGAGATTGCTAGCGATCATGTTTCGGATTATAAAGCGATCAGGATGACCATTTTCTCTTAGCATATTTGCGAGTGTTTTCAATTCTTGTTTCAATTTCTCTGTGGAACATATTTTCCTGGCTCTGCTGGCGAGACATCGTTTCTGTTTGTACGGCATAAAACTACTGAAGTGTGTCTGCTGCCCAATCCACTGCGCAGTGCGATGAATCGAATGCTGGTTGTTTTTTCAGGCCCATATTTAGAAAATGGAATGTGTTATCCAACAGTGTTTCAAAAGTGAATGTGACAGAAGGATGTGTTCAGTTGAATGTTTGCAAAACATCAGTTAGATCCTGGTCCGAGTTCAGTAAGGCAAAAGTATCATCTACCTAACACCAGCAGAAACACGTATTTCCAAAGGTACGGGTTAGCTGCTGACTTTCCAATCTGCCCATAAAAACATCTGCTAGTAATGGATCTAAGTGGGATTCCATTGCAGCTCTGTCAATTTAGCGGTACAACCCGTCATTAAACTTAAATTGCACACTGAATGTACAACGCAACCGAAGTTCTTTATGCATTGGTGTTGGTATACCCATTTGGATATTCGATTGTTCAACGTATTCACAAGTGAAACTGATAGTCTGTAACACGGGATGTCCGTAAGTAGTGAACATGCGTACGAGGGACGCATATGATTATTGTGAATATCAGTATTTCGATCATGGCAACACAATCAAAAGCGTCACATTGACTATAGGAACATAGTTTCTGATGAATTTGTTCAAGCTGTTGTGCTAATCACTTTGAAGTCGAATGATAGGGTGAATTGCACACATCGAGGATAGGTCTCAATGGTTGGTTTCCACTTTCAAGAATTACCGAAGTCAATTTTCAAATTTCATTGTGTTTACTCATGAGTAGATCAAACGTGAAATAATAATCACATTGATTGTTGGTCTGCAAACAGCACGAACTGCATAGTTGATCAGACAGGTCAACTTTCAAAAGGTTACCCGTTATGCTTTGAAATTCTGCTCAAGATAAACTAGAAGAAGCTTATGTGCACTACTGTAGCGGAATTTTTAACAGCCACAAGCAACTTTCAGCAGAATAAATAAGCAAAGTAGATATGCATGATAGAGACTAAAATCAATTTCATATAGATTGAACGTCACCCACAATTTATCGCAACTGTCGCATTCCCACAGACTTTCCAGTAGGCCGCTTTTGAAAAGAAGCACTAAACTCGAGTTTCGCTCTCATTACAGCTCATAAGTAGTGCATATTCTTGCCACTGCCGGGACTAGAATTCCGGCTATGCTGTCCGTGATACAACCGTGTTTACTACTGCGCCATTAACTACAAATTAGGCACGACCAAATTATCATATGTGAACGCTCCTTTTGTCGCGAAACCCACATTGATGAGTTAATGACTAAGTCTCATATATCAACTGTCAATCTGAGGCACGCCCATGAACGAAACACATTGTCAGTTGGGACGTGGAATGTGCGCACGTTGCAGCATGGGTGCAGCATCACCGGACGGCGGGAACGGCGTATGGGATTGATCGCGGTGAAATTGAAGCACTACGGTATCGACTTCGCAGCCATGAGTGAGACAAGGCTAACAGACCAAGGAAAGTTGCGGGAGACAGATGCCGGATACACCTTCTACTGGATGAGTTACTTAACAGACGGTGCTCGGGAGCATGTTGTCTGTTTCACAATCACTGACTGCAACAACGCTTTGATGATAAGCGAACCACATGGTATCAGCCCTCGAATGCTACATTTGTTAGTGTTTATGGTTCAACTGTGTGTCGCACTGAGAACACAAAGGACAAGTTTATGATCAGCAGTCAGCTGTAATTCGTTTGGCATCAGTGAGTGTGCGAGTTGAGCGCGACTGTCAATCTATATGATATCAATTAGCGAAACCTAACAACGTGTCTATTTCTTACACAGGTGGGACTTGCTTAGAGACACTATGATTGGAGAATAAAATATGGAACATGTGCTGCCGTACAAAAAGTAACTATTTAAATGGGGAGCTATCAGGGGACGTGAATCTAAAAAATCTAGAAAGGGAACATGCAAGTAACAATTGTGAACAGATAGCATTCATGAATTCAGTTCTGAAGTGCTCTATCAGAATAGAATATACCAGATCCATGCTAGGGATACAACTGCAACCCACTAGCCGCATGTTCGTTTAGGTAAGTGATTTAAACTTTCTGATTAGCAAACCAATAAAAATAATGGGAACCCAGTTTAATCAATGACTGAATACACCAGAGTTTGCTGGTAAGGAAATAGGCTTAAAACGAACCGAAATGAACTTCACTGCCAGTGCATGAAATGAAAATTTTCGGAGGTTAGCAGAAACAACAGTCATCTGGAAAAACCGCCAAGTTGTGACTCAGTATAATTTTAACTGCTTGTCAGTGAAGGGTTTGTATCATAATTGAAAGCTTAGCTACAATTAGTGTGTATGAAATGTAACGGTGAAACATTTTGAGAAGTTTAATAACAAAATATTCATTTTAAATCAATGAACTTGATCGGTATTGTATCATGGACTCGGTTAAAAATCTCGATGGCTCCGTGTACAACATCGTCAACATATATGAGAAAAAGATCTTGGCGAAAGTAGTCAATGAAACGAAAAGACGACCTCTTTGGAGGCTTTGAATGTGGTCGAAAATAGAAATGACGCTCTGTTATCACTGTAAATGATATGATTACTATTAGGGAAACAAACATTAAGAAGAGTAAGCAAAGGTGGCTATGCGTTTTGTTCTTGAAGAAGTTTGAAAATGTAATCTTAGGAACACAGTGGAAATTATTAGTCATAGAAAGATACATACAGACGTCACAAGGTATCTCCGAAATGATCTGAAAAGACATGGTAGTAAAGCAGCATTTACATGAAAAAACAGTGAAGTCATTTCAAACATTGAAAATGTGTCCAATGTCCACATGTTAGGAAGAACCTGGTAGGCAGCCACTTCAACGGTAAATTGTAAAGTACATTCCGTAGCTTGATCTGCGGACGATAGTTGAACAGACAACATTTTTAAGACGTTCCGTCATAGCAAGTTTATGACCTCGAGGAGCAAATTTTAATACTGATGAACTATACTGACCAAGTGCAATTAGAAACCAAGATTTGATGGATACCGTCCAGTTCATTATCACTTTCCGTTGGTTTCTAATCTAGATGTTTAACGGAGTGCAGTTTCAACGTATAACATGCAGGTGACTTAGTTTTACTCAGGACTGGTCACCTGTGACGGTCGATTATTGAAAGATGTCTACGGATGTAAGTCCACAGTTTCCAAAGAGTGTATACTGTTCAGAATACGAACTGTTTGCTTTACCCGAAAGGTACAGCCTACTGGTGTTGTACAACGTACATCTCCTGTTGCCATTAATGTAGCATGACTCTGATGCTGGGACAGTAAAGAGGATAGTCTTTACACACCGACCGGGCTGCCACTTGTCTGCCAATCACACGGGGACATTTGCATGCTTGGCTTCTCCCCCGGTCGGTTTGTCGTCAATTTGGCTTCCACGCGTACGAGTAATGCTATACTAATCACGAAAGAAGCTGCATGCTATGCAACAGTGGTAATGACAAAGTGGGACTGTTTGAAAGATAGGTGTGGACGGTTTTTTTCGCTGATTCCGAAGCGACATGTTATCTATCCTGTATCTTTAAAAAGCCAAAGCATAGTTGTTTTCTGACTGCCAGTAACAACAGTCAGTAACATCGAACCGTAAGTGAGTCTGGACAGAGCTATCAAATTGGCCTTATTAACTGCCCCCTCATATTAAACCGCATTGCACTCACCCCTCAGCTCTCTTGCCTGGTCATCATGCCTTCCAAGACAGTCGATTCTTAATTGTTTTGATACAATTCCTCTCAAATTTAATGTTACATTCAAACAAACTATTCGTTTGTAAAAGGACACTGTGGTAAACGATTTAACGCGTCGCCAATCACTGTTGATAAGTTGCAAGAGATGTTTGGTTTATATGAGATGAACACGATTCACAAGTGTTCGTAGCTTTTACTTACCTACACACTTCATTGTTATTTCCGTTCCAAAATAACCGCTAAATGCTTGTTCTTCTTACAATTGATCAAGGAGGTATATTCCTGTCCTGGCTGGGAGTGGAAATGCGGCTTTGCTTTCATGAGGCAACCATGATGACCACTGCACCATCAACTCCTCATTCGGCGCGACCAAAGTATCAGTAACCAAGGCATAGATTAACTAGTTGAATCATCTTTGTGAATTCAGTTTGAGAAAGTCTTACTCGCAGGGCCGAGTGGCTAGGACAAAAGTTAAATTGCTGTGGGTCTGCTGTCTAGTTGGTTAGCTAATCTAAACCTTTTCACATGCGAATGTAACTAAGCATTTGTAGACAATGATTCGATCATGATTAAAGTGATACCAATGGCATATTGGTTAATACGGCTGTTTCACGTAGGCGTACCTGTAGTTAAATTTTCAACCTGTGTTAACGATATGCACTACTGACGAGTTCTGCTGAGACCGACCCTTGAGTAGAGTGGTTCTTTTCAAAAATTTTTAACTCCGTGGGAATTTGAAAACAATAATTACTTGTGAGGGATGTTCAAATTACATGTGTGGTTAACTGATGTGGAATCTTGAGATACTGGATTCCCTTTATCCAGTTCGTCAAACTGGAAGTAACATGTCACAGGGTGCTATAAATTTGACCTACCAGGAAGAACACGGCTTCGTTGATTGTAAAAAAAACATTCTATCAGTTTTCTGTCTAACACAGCTGGACACAGTGTTCAACATAACTAATCAACTAACAACATTCAGTTAACCAATAATCAACCAAATAAACTGTTAGGCCAATAACATCTTCCAGTCATGAATGCATGATTGATAATGATGCACTCAAGCGCACTTTCATGTCATATACCATAAATGAATAAAACTGGTTGGGTAATTTGTTCACAAAATATTTTTCTGTACATTTTATCTGAGGTGTACTGATTTCATTTTAGTAACCGATGTGGGTGAAGAAATATTTTAGTGGGTTCCGAGATGTGTTCTTTCTCTTTTGACATTTTCAAGAAGGATCGGTGCTAGACTAGTTCACTTTAGTCAGGGTCCCAGCAAAATTCACCTCAGATGAGGGCCTTCGTCAAACAGCAGTACTAATGGCAACAGTTGGTCATGTTCTGTCTGTGTAAGTAGATGCTTATTTCGAAGTGCCTTACTGCTCTAGTTATCCACAAGTCTCGTCATCCGGTCAAATTGTCACCTACCAATATACACAATAACAAATCGGACACGTGTGGACAAAATGAAATCATCTCTTTGGTTCATTAAAGACAGCCATACAAATTCACTTCGAAAGCAATTTAGAATATGGATAAACATTTCTGAACATTTTTTTAAATAGAAATTAGCTAACGCTAGCCATATTATCGATAAAAACGTGGTACCCGATGAACTTTACCGAGCAGACTTGCTCGTGGTTTGCTACAAATTTGCGACTGAGAAACCCAGTGTTTCCGTGATGAGCGTGTAGCAAAGATTTTTACTTTCTCTTCAGTCAGACCTCTATAACTAAAAGATGAGCTATGTGTACATAAAATCAAGTTGTGTATGCACTAGTTCCTTTTAACCCCTGAAACAAATTATGCAGGTCTGATGAAATGTCAGCGATCTGGATGTTTCTCAGAGCATTATCTAATGTAGCTAAGTCGAGGACTGTTTCTTATTGAGCTATATACAATTAGTCCACCATCTTCAAGTCTGGAGTTCCCCGTGTACTGTAAGAAAAGACCAACGTGACTAATATGTTTTCGTGAAACTCTTCGTCAAGACATGCTTTTAACCACCTGGAACCACTTGCCGCCTAAAACAAGAAATGAATCAGTCAGTGGTGACTAACGGCAAAGCAATCAATCTGAACCAAAAAACTAGTACAACTGTTCAAACGACCTGTTAGTAATGGATCACTGTAATCAACGAGACCCGTTTGATGGAAGAGTGAAGCCACGATTTCCCAATATCATGAGCGAATTTCTTGTGATAATATCTTGTGACAACATCGAGTGCTTGTTTTTGAAAGGGGTCGACGGGAATATCTATGGGAATGCGACAACTGCGACCAGTCGTGGATAATGTTCAGTTTGAAATAAACCAAATCCCCGACTACCCATGAGTAACATCAGGATAATCTGACCTAATCACGGTCGCTTCATTCGTTACTAAATGATGGCGTTACACTAACTGTGATTAATGTCTAATAATTCTAAGTGATCGACTAAAGTCTACGCTGTGCGCTCAATGTTTACCGCTGCACAGTACTAGGAAAAAGAGGAAACAAGCATATTTCAGACGTGGAAAAGCACCCTTCCGTTCACAATTGGAAACAGCGTGCATGTAATTGTGAACCTGAATCGCAATGTTGAGACAAATTAAGTTATCTGCGATGTCCTTAAGAACCTGTCTTCCAGCACGTTGGCTGATGAATCGTCTTTAAAAGGCAGGCTGACCAAGATCGGGCTCTTTTCCATCTCAGCAATCAGTGCACACGGTTACCTTTTCACATAGTCTTGGTGACAGACCTCTGAATCTGTTTACTTGACCCACGGAAAATGAGATCCTCGAGCCGAACAGGTTCATGGCGTATCTACTGTCGAATTTATCATCACCCGACAGGTGACTCTCTGTTAATTGCATAAATAAGTTGTTAAGAGATTATGATCACTTGACTGCTCGTCGATATGCTGTATTCGGTTCGATTCGTCGACTCTTCGCACATTTTTGGCTTCAGAGGAGGTTGATCAAATAAATGTTTGTCTGAAACTCCCTTAACTGTTTGCGGTATACTCCTTGGAGTATCAGCTTCTTGTTGTTCAAGTACAGCTTCTTGTCTGTCTACTGTGAATTGTTGGTTACCGTTTCGAAACTCACTCTCAAGCTTTATTATTTAACAAAAGCAGCAGATCGTCCGTATTTCTCACCTGTGACCTCCTACCAATTACGGATACTGGAGAGGACACATCAGCCCTGATGGATTAGAGGTTTCGGATAGGATCTAGGTGAGTGGAAACGTGGCTTTCTATACAACCGAACTTGTTTTAACCTTTCCATGTAGTTGGATAGGCACGGTCTTTCTGAGGGCTGGTCATCCGCTTAGGTTGAAAAGAACCATTACGGAAGAGGTCAGTTAGAAGAGTTGTATTTGCAATCTAGAACAATATTCCTACCGGTTTTGTTTAATTTATGTTAGCCATAATTTTCTTGTGAATGCAAGGTGGTTGTTTCTGTTCCCGTGCTACCGGTGTGCACGAATTCAACCGGGGAACCGAACACAACCCGTTTATGATCCAGGAGTTACACAGATTTAGTACCGAGATTGTTGGTTTGGGAGATTTACCGATTCACATTAAGTGCCGCCTAAAATTACAACTATTTATCGGCCAGTTACATGTTCCGTCGACCTGTTCATCTTCACACAGAGAATAGCCTATTTTTAACTTGCTGCAATTATGTACTTGTCTGAATAGAGTTTCATAACTTAAGACGGTACATTTAAAGGACTAGCGAGAAGTATTACTTGTAGTCCCGACGGTCACGATTTTATGGAAATTCACAATGTTGGACTTCATTCAATCCACTAAAAGTCCTAAGTATTTCGAAAGTCATACTTCCATTCCAAGCTGGGGCTCATTAAATGTGTTGGACAGACTCGTGCATTCAAGTACTCAGATGCGTGAACGCCGTGCACGTAGTAACGACGACCTACAAAAATTAACCAGTATATTGAACGATGTTAATCACTGGAAAGAAACCTGACGAAAATTTTAACTCGCGCGTCAATCTTCTCTAGAACCCACGCCGACATCGGAAGGCTGTATTCACTCTTTTCTAGAAGAGACTGACACGGAACTGTCATTACTCGTTAATGCAGAAGCTCCATACTACTTGGTTGGATTTGCTTCCCGAACAATTCATCCTATCAAATTATTTGTCTTTCGAGATAGATGGAAACCAAATTAGAATAATCACCAAGCGTTGGTGAGAAGTGCCCTACGGATAAGCAGTAGAGCATCTGTTTGGTACAAGCTGGACATCACTAACGAGTGATCACAGCTGTCGCACTTTCAGTCAACCCATTTTAAATAGAATTTCGCACTTGTTAGAACTCGTTAGTAGTGCATATCCTTGCTACGGCAGAGACTAGGACTCCGGTCAAGCTTTCTTGAGGCACGTCACATCAACACTCAATTAAATGTGCTCGAGTAAACCCTAGATTATTCGATCACTTCGAGGGGAGATAACGTAACTGTCCTGTTGACTCCAAGTGATGACCCGATGAGTAGAATTTCGTTCCAAACTGTAATCATGGAAGTCCTCAAACTTGTTTAAACTTTGTCTAAAATATTTCAGTTGACAACAAAATAAACCGCAGGTTGTTTTGGTTCTTCTACCGGGGACTGGAATCCTAAAACAAATTGGATAATTTAGAGGGGAACCAGTAAAACAGAATGTAAACCTTAAGATGGTCCGAACCACTTACTCAGACATCATGCACAAACAACGCAAACACTTTACGAGCTGACATGAGGGGTCATACCGGGAGCTCAGAAATGTTACATCTGGACTCAGTCACATACCCGTTCCACTGTCTCATATGGATTCCATCAGGTGGAAAACCGTGGTCGAGTCAGATTTGCGTTCAGTTTTTTTCGGCGCTTAACAATCTTTATTCAAGTCGTTCCTTCTGAAGAAACAAGTCTAGTACAGATACGCGCATTAATTACCAGTATCACAACCAACCCTGATTAATATCATATGTGTAATATTGTTAAATATTGATTACCTACGCATTTTATTTATATGTCGCACCTAGTTATCACATCCCTTCTGTACTAACGGTACCAAGGAAAACGGCTGATCTCTATTTGCCTTCTTAAAAAAAGTATTCAAATCTTATGAGGCGTTAACTTTCAAGCGCAAGCACAACACTAAGGAACACAAGTCAGCGAGCAAATTCCTAAACGATTCACTGTTCCGAAACCTCTGTCTTAACTCCACGTCAGCCTGAAATTCCTTTTGCTCTCCATGCCACCTTAACGTCGATTATGTTTCTAATGAGTAGTACAGAATTTTGGTTTCCATATAGACTGAAAATCATTCACAATTGATCGCGGCTGTCGCATTCCTTTAGACCTTCCAGTAGACCCCTTTCGAACAACAAAAACACTATCGGCGAGTTTCGCTTTCATTAGAGTTCGTCAGTAGTGCGTTTCCTTACCACTGCCGGGACGAAAATTGAATGATTTCTGTGATTTCAACTTGGAGAGAAGTTCTAGTCGAGAGGTCATCGGTTGGAGTTAACAGACAGTAACTTTGTCTCCAATCGAGGTTATCAGGCAACCTGATCATTACTCACAAGCCAAAGTGGTTGAGCGTTCACATATGATTATTCGGTCGTGCTTGTTAAATTGAGGTCAATGGCGCAGTGGTAAACACGGTTGCCTGCTCATGAACAGCGTGGCCGTGGTTCTAGTCCCAACAGTGGCAAGGATATGCACTGCTGATAATCATTAATGAAAGTGAAACTCGAGTCTAGTGCTTCTTTTCTAAAGGGAATGACTGGAGCGTGTATGGGAATGTGATGGCTGTGATCAATTATGGGTGATGTTTAACTTCATCACAAAGTTAACATACGAGTGTTTTCAGGGTTATTAGATTGTCACTGCGAAACTTGTTCTCTTCGTCTCTTTTTTCCATGTCCGCAACTGGCTTTTATCATTGTTTTTCATTTAACAACCAATAACGAGGGAAGAAATTGTCTCTGGTATGGAACGTTTTACTTTCTACTACTTACCTTTTACAAGTCCAGAGAATCCACCACATATCATGATCAGCAAAGTTGGTTACCAACTTTTTCACAATTTTCCAGCAAAACAGTACTTTTTGTTTAACCGTGAATCCAGAACGATCTTTGAACGGTCTGTTCGACGCATCGAGCCGCCACGACATTGTACTTATGTGCGGCTGACCTGATTCGTTAATTAGTCCACTATTGATCCTATTGTGCTCAGCTATGTACAACCAATAGACGAACAGATTAGAATGTACGGCGCACTTTTACACAACCAACCGCACCTAGAGGTTTGTTTTGTTATAAAACCATACAAAGTTGCACTATGTTTGTCCTCGATTTACCGGATTTCACTAAGGAACATAGATCTTAAAATAGTACATGTGACCGATGGTAGCCAAAGTACCAAAGTACACTTGGAACCAGGACGATGGTTTAGATAACCTCAGTGTGAATGTGCATATCGAAGGATTACGGGATTTCAAGCATACCAACATGGACGGTATACTGCATTTGATTTCTGATGTGGCCCTGAACGCGGACGTGATGTTTGAAGCTACGATACGAGGATTTCTTTTGGAGATATGGGGACAGGACGAGTTGGACGGTGAACATTATGTGCTTCAAGTTGATGGATTGCCCGGTGATTTGAAAGTCAAGCAATGCAGAATGGTGGTCAGAAATAACACAGTACAAATTATTCTGAAGAAACAAAATGCTGTTTCCTGGTCAGAACAACTAAAACACGGTTTACCGTTGTGTGAGCTCAAATGTTTTTAGGGTTTGATCGTGGTTTTGACATGGTCTGGAATCTGCATTTTTCACAGCAACATCAAACGTGATAACTGTGTGTTTGAACTCTTATTCTTGTATGATATTCCGTATATTATGCTGCAAAGGTTTAAATTGTCTTTATTGGCAGTTACACGTTATTGTGATTTTTATAGGCCTTCTCGTTTAAATTTTAAGGGTATTGACCCGTTTCAATTGAATTTTGACTAATTAGTCAGTAAACACAACAGGTCAACCACAACGCTGATGAAAGGTCAGCTGTTTGCGTGTTACTTTTAAATGTCTTCATGTGATTATCATACACAGAAATTGAAAGTGGCGACCAAGGTAAGTGACGGGTTAATCCGATACACGACTGCTGCAAAAATCAATAAACGCTTAATAATGTTACATATGCAAGTTTACGGGAATCGACATCGTTTTACTTGACAGCTTACCTGAAATAGAGACTTGAAGTTCTGGCGCATCTCAGTCACGAACCCATATTGCGGATTGTTAGTATGTTGAATACTGTACGAAAACGTTGAAAGTATACGAATAATCGGAGAATTCCTTCTTCAAGTGCTATCGTCCGTTTCTCTAGTGTTCCCGTAAGTCAGATTAACAACTTTGTTTGGTCTATTCATATAGCAGAGTTTTAAATGTAAACAAAAATTGAGCTGTGTTCGAACAAACAACAAAATCAGCATCCCAAAACGGGACATGCATCCATCCATCTGAACTACAACTTTCCACCAACTGGTCCGTGTTAAATTAACGCTATCAAACTACATAGTGATAATACAATGAAAATGTCCATCGGTTGTGTTAGTAAATTCCGGCGTGAACAGCTTGAGAAAATTTGTCGGGATAGTCATTGTTGTTGATCATTTGGTGAAGTTCATATGGGACAGTGGAACGGGTGTATGACTGAGTCCAAATGTGAAATTTCTGAGCTCTCAGCATGATTTCTCATGACAGCTGGTAGAATATTTGCCTTGTTTGTGCATGTAGATTGAGTAGCTGGTTCGGATCAATTCGAGGTTTACATTCTCTCTTACTGGTTCTCCTCTAGATGTCCGGACTTGCCAAATGACTTGTTAGCACAAGTGTCATTGTACTTGCATTTGTATCCAATATTACTCGGTATGAAAAGGACGTTATTTTATCTTCGAGATCTGTAAATTAATTACCATCACTAGAATACCTGAAGTATTTAATTGTGGTTCTTGCATACAGATTGATTTCCCAGCTAACTCCAGTTCAATAAAAGGCAATACGATTGAGTTCCGTTTCTGTTAAAATCCATTGGTAATGTAATCAAGTGTGAGTGATAAACACTTCGCATTGCTCAAGTTGAACGTGTAAAGCTGCGCGAACGAATTCAGTTTAAGGTATTCAGAATAGGCGACAACTTCCTACACAAGCATGAATTTTCACAAGGTAACATTTTGACGACCGCCTATACCACAAAAGTTGTTGTGTGAGTTGATAGATATAAGCTGATCTGAATGGATACAATTAGCCCCAGGTTATCTACTGTGTAAAATGAAAGATTCGGACTCAATTCTTAAACAACATTAACGCACCGACAGCACATGCATATGTGTGGACGTTTTCCAAAAATTCAAAATGCACAACACAGCACGACGATTATAAGTAATGTTGTGATCCAAAAACGCGGATAGAACAAGGGTTGTGTATTTGAAAAAGCACCACGGGTCATGCGTCTAAACAAAACCACTCGTTTGCACACGCTACTCCGTCCCAGACCGTCTCCACTGTCACAGACGCCAATGCTCAGTTCTCTTACGTAGCAAGGACCATTTTGGGCGATGCTGCACTCGGATGTTTCTTCTTGTATTTTTCCTGCGGCCTATTCGATGTCAAAATATATGTTCTGGACCCACTAGTGAATAGCAGTGGTGTGAGTAGTATATTGTGATCGCTCATTCGCACTACACTCATTTCCCCGTAAAGATTGTTCCAGCTACAGCAACAGCCGTTCAGGTTCTCTTCGCTCTCTCGATGATCTGCTTATTTGCCTAGGGGACGTGCATGCTCCTGGTGTGCATTCTCATCTGCTCGGGGTGTCATACCATTTACAAAGCTGGCTTCCGTTCACTCGATGTTCATTCTTCTCATTCTTCATCAGATACACTGGACCATGGCGGTCCACTATCACATAAGGTCCCATCCACTTCGCCAGGAACTTCATAGATCCGGGTCCTGTTGCATCCGGACTCCGCCTGTCTTTGTATTTGATCTTCGAACAGATTTCAAACACAGCATTTCGATCCGACAACCTTGCCGTTGACTGCTACTTAGAAATTTCTTGTGCGTTCGCCACGTTTTTGCTGGCCAGTATCCGAGCTTCTCCTAATTCACGCATTCTCATCCGCCTGTCTCCCCATAAACCAATCTCCTGATCCACTGGCAGGCGTGGCACACGCCCGTACATTAGTTCGAATGGCGATTTCTTCGTTGTCCCTTGTGACGAATGGTGATGGGCCAACAGAATCAGTGATAGTGTTTCCTCCCACCTTCCTCCTTTCGTTGTCAACCATTCCTTGATTGTGCGATTGTTTCCTCACGCAAATCCATTTGATTGAGGATGGTATGACGTTGGCCGAATTTTCTTGATTCTCAGCTGCTCCGAGCAGTTCCGATACTCTTCACTTTCGAGGCAAGAACTGTGGTCAGTCAGTATACTTCGCGGTATTCCATGATCTGCCACGATGTGTTCCATTACCGCCCTGCACACAGTGCTTGCAAGCCGACCGAGTATAGCGGCTGCTTCGATCCATCTTGTGAAATGTTCAGTCATGACTACGAAGTACAGATTTTCGAAAGTGGCTACTGAGAGGGGACCCCTCACGTCCAATGAGCATAATTCCTCAATCTCGCTGACCGGAATTGGTTGTGTAGGATACTGACTGGGGTAGTTGGAGCTCTTCAGCAGTTGACATTGCTGGCACGCGAGCACATAATTGTTAACGCCCTTCTTTATTCCCGCCCAGTACGCTCTTTGTCTCAGCATTTCATAAATTCGTTGACATCCCGTATGAGCCCGCTTATGACATTCCTTCACAATTGCTTCTCAACCCTGTCGGTATAACAGGCACGCTTATTCCATCCCGTAGTCGGCGCATTAAAATTCCGGCGCTATTCGACCACAAGTCTGACCAACACATTCTGAAAGCCTTCAATTTTGGATTCCTCTGTTTTTCTGGTGGTTGTTCTCCAGATAGAAGGTGAACAATCACAATTCGGATTGCCGGGTCCGTCTTCTGCACCGCTTGTAACTTCCCAGGGCCGTTCTCAACTTCATTACCGTTGACTCTGATTACGTCTTTCTGGACTTGATCCATGTGCTGCGTTCAAAAAGCAGATCGGGAACACAGTCCTCTCTTCCGGCTACATGGAAATTTGTGGAGTCGTACCTCTGTAATCGTAACGCCCAACAAGCCAGTGACCTGTGGTCGGCCTCCACAGGCAAACATCGGCTGAGCAAATACGGTCTCCATTCTTCCAATACCCATACGATCGATAACCACTCCTTCTTTGTCGTTGAGTAGTTTCGTTCAGCAGGAGTTAGTACTCGACTGGCATATTCCACCACACCGCATTCCTGCTTCAGCACAACTTCGACACCCATATCGCTCGCATCCGTCGCAACAACGAAGCTCTGTTTGGTCACCGGCAACTTCGGGATCAGCTGTTCCTCCTTCAACAATTGTTGGATCTCGACGAACGCTTGATTGACCCTATCTGTCCACTGAAATCGATCATTCTTCTTCAGAATTTCGTTCGATGGGCTGGCCAGTTCATTGAAGTTTTTGATGAAACGGCTATAGAACCCGACACGACCAAGAAACTGTCGCAACGTCCTCTTCGATATTGGCACCGGAATGGCCTCGATCGAAAGCAATTTCTTCGGAATTGATTGGAACTCACCCTGACCGACCTTGTGACCGAGTAGCATTACCGTTTGTTTCGCCAGTTGACACTTTGAACTGTTGATTCGTAGGCCGGCTGGTTCAATCTTCAGCAGCACAGCTGAAACGTGACCGGTATGTTCAGTCTCATTCACACTGTAGATGATGATATTGTCTCCATAGACAACAGTATTGTTCAGTCCCTCCAACACCTTCAACATCAGTCGTCTGAACGTGAAAGTGGTGCCTGACAGTCTGAATGGCATACGTTTCAAACGATATTACTTTTTCCCTACTGTGAATGTTGTCTTACCTCGGTCCGATTGCTTAATTGGAACCTACCAATATCCGGACTGCGGGTCTAACACTGCAACTATGCTCGCGTTCTGTACCTCGTCGAAAATCTATGCCACGGCTAGCACTGCTACCACTTTATTGACCATAATCTAGTTGAATCTCCTAAAATCAACACAAAATCGAAATTTCCAATCGGGCTTCCTCGTTAATAGAACAGGAGAATTGAACGGGCTATCAGCCTCCTCAATGATTTCCTCTTTCAGCATTTCCTTCATTTGTCGCTCGATTTCCGGCTCCAGGTGAACCGGAGTTCTTTTGAGCCCAAATGGTCGAAATTTGTTTGGCTTGATGGAGATTTCATGTTCAATCCAGTCATAATAACCATCAAACTCAGCCACGCCCGTAACTTTGAGTGCAAACCCACCGACTGTTCGAAAGACCGTCGCACACGGCTGAAAAATACTTCCCGACTTCGTCCCAATCAATGAACTCGCAGCCCCAGTGTCAATCAAACAGCACTCCGAGCTAACCCTGATTTCTATCCCAAACTGAACTACCGTCTAATCGGCTGCCCCTGTTATGGGATCACCTTTCCCACACAAATAACAGTCAACAAAACGTTTATTTACATTAAACCTTTTCTCGCCACGCGGGCAAAATCTTCGCCAGTGTCCACGTCTTCCGCATCGATAGCAGACATCGCCACGGTTCTGCTCTCCCTCATCTTCAAAGCAGCCACTTCTTGAGTCAACTTTCCCACTGCGGTTCGCAGGTCATTCACTTCACTTGGTTCATTTGTCTTCAACTCGCTGACTGTCGGGGAGTTCTCTGCCAGTAATTGTCGAGTCGCATCAGCCAGCTGTTCCAATGTCATTGGATGTGTGATTTGAACCACCCTGAGCTGACCTCGCACAGTTGGTGGCATTCCGTCCAAGAACTAGTCTGTCAGCATACGTTTGTTTGATATAGCAATAAAGGTCATGCGTCTAAACGAAACCATAAACAAAACCACTCATTTGCACACGGTACTCGCTCCCAGACCGTCTCCACTGTCACAGACGCCAATGCTCAGTTCTCTTACGTAGCAAGGACCATTTTGGGCGATGCTGCACTCGGATGTTTCTTCTTGTATTTTTCCCGCGGCCTATTCGGTGTCAAAATATATGCTCTGGACCCACTAGTGAATAGCAGTGGTGTGAGTAGCATATCACGATCATTCTCACTACAGTAGATTAACCGTATTAACTCACGGTTGTCTGTAACCGATCAATCACTGGGATGTCGTTAAATGACACCACATTTGCCCTGTGTATCGTAGTTCTCCAACGGATCAATCTGTGACCAGATAACCTCGGCTGTCATGGTGAATCAAACAGGTGAAGTAGCTCCACAGGGAAGCGTGACATTTGCGTCATTATTGCAATGGACATATCTGAAACATCGAGCTTGGCGAAGTAGCTCAGAGTGGTCAAAACACTCAACGAGTTCCTAAAGTTAACCACTTGTCTGGTAGAAGCGAAGTAGTCCATCAAATTCATCGTTAACTGTACTGGTCGTAACGAATATCCTAAACTCTACTGACAGGACCTACAAAGGAACCGTGTCGAAATGAGAAACATAACACTGAAACGCTACAGTTTGAATCAGCTTGATACTTGTCGCAGCAGAATTACCGGATTCGAGCACAATATTGCGTAGCGAAGATGGCCAGTGGAAAATCTCGCGGATCAGGAAGGGGAATTGTAAAATGCTTCCGTGAAGCAAATGGTTGTCAGACGGACTCAAAAGAAACTGGCTTCATTATCGCGCGGCCTCTGTTCTTACGGGTTCCAAGCAGAATTTTCAAATCAACCAGATAGATAGGCACACAACTTCTCCAATTTGCAACATGGTCGTAGTATAGTCGAGGTGTTTTCACTAGGTTCCCAGTTTTACTGTTTACACCGTAAGAAGGATCGCCTAAAATTTAAGTAGAGGTTTGGGAATCTTTTTACACGCATGGTTTAATCATGCACTCGTTAGATGGCCCTGAGTTATTTAAAACCACACCTGTTAACTGCTGTCAACCGTGCTGTATATCAAAACAGAGAGTGGGCCGCTGAATTAGGGGCATACGGATTCACTGAAGAAGCTTCAACAAAATCAAGGCATTCCTCTCATGACCAAATAAAGAAGCTGCAACTATCGTTGTAAACAGAAGCGACTACATTGATAAACTGTGTAATATTTTCGCAGATAAGAGCAAGTTTCTTAGAGTTGTCCATGAATGAGACAAAACTGAGTATGCTGAACATCTAAATGTCTGAAGACATTAAAGGACGAAAAGTTGATAACCACCGCGACTCATTATCAACTAAGACCATAGGGTTCTATTATATCCCGTCTCGGCGGACTATCGAAAGTCCACAAACCTGGTGTATAGATACGTCCAATACTTTATATGATGAATTCGACTTACCATTTAACACCGAAGTGGCTTGTGAAATTGCTTGAACCCATTCAAAGAGCAATTACCCTAATCAGTCAACTGCACACAGGACGTCAATATGAATTCACGGTGATCATTCTCATTGGAAATGGTGTCCTTATTCACCAACGTACCACTCCTATAAACTGTAAATTTTATCTGTGATTACGCACCTCGGAAAGGGCTCGATAATGGGATACTAATATTGAGATTGAAGGAACTCCTG
>LUCH01000654.1:162163-188292 GCA_013368495.1 Paragonimus heterotremus | reverse complement strand
TGAACGACCTTCAAGGCGAATCCCGTGAAACGGATAATTGCCCAGGTGCTTGCGCCAACACACTAATTTTGATGTTTATTTCGCAGTTTGTTAACATTCAGAAGATAGCATGAACATGTATGGTGGTAGAAGTTAGGTGACTTTTACGTCGCGACAGTTTAAAATGTCAAGGAAATTGATGGCAATTCCATCACAGCTGTTATTTCTGAATGAATATCCGGCATACTAATTTTGTTTTAATAACTGAAAATAAAAATAACAAGGTCAAAGTGGAGAAGGATTAACTTGAAAATGGGTAATACGTCTCCGCGTGTTCTGTTTCGTAAACTTGTATAATACGAATAAGCAATATAAAAGAGTCAGAGTCACTTACTGATACTATTCTACTCTGATATTTATATACACCTTATTCGAATGTTGACATACATTTAGGTGTTCACCCGCATCTGTCCAGCTGACTTCAAGTGCTCTATGTATTTCATTACAGCTATGCATCCCAACCGCGTGACTTTGGTCACTATAGTACTCAGCATCTAAATGCAAAAGTAAAATGTGGCAACCACTTGTAGGTGACTTTTAATCAACAGAACTAATAATCTGCGTTGATTTGACATTTCTATGCTGATTACGATATTGGTTTAAGTCACGTACGTGGTTGGGGTCTATGGCTGTGGTAGAATACATACAGTACACAAGGTCAAGTTTGCAGACGCGGTTACTTATTTATTTTATATGGAGCATAGTGGAATGGTCATACATTTAAACATTAAAACGACGCGACGCATTTATTTTGTTGTGACACGTGTCACGACATGAAGAAAGAAGTAAGACATCAACAGACAACAACCTACTGATCAAAATTACCCATTCTTCTTTGCAGGTGCGACACAATACAGTGCACATTTGCATGCTAGCACTAGTTTGTCCGCCATTGCGATAGTGACAAGTTTTGGCGCAAACAAATGTTAGTAACATACTCAGCTTATATTGCGACTAAATGTGAACGTGTAAAGTTTACCAGTGAGATAGTAAACACGTTTTTTTAAGTGATACCCCATTTCTGCACAAAGTAACAAGAGAAAGTGGTGTTACTTTATCTACCAAGTTTAAGGTAAGGAAACAACAAAAGCAAGATGTCATATTTTGCATACAACGTACCGTTCGAGAAATGTACCTGTTTTGGGTAAAAAACAACTGTTACCTATGCTGCTTACCTCCACTCACGTCCCAAGCCTTTCCGAACCACCTCTTGATCCCATGTTTAGCGGCATCCATTGTTGTCTCATGCAGCTTTAGGGTTGTTCTAGTCACTGCCAATGGAAACAAGTTAAATCGGACTTAGTTCAACATACTTATGGTCATCTAGATGCAACACAAGTTGTAAACGACCTTTTTTACTTGTTTCTTTCCAGTTTAGTGTGATCAAGTGGCTAACACTAACGAGGTTGGGAGGCGTTCTTAGAACAAGGTCTGCCAATGTTGATTTGCCAAGACATAAGTGTTTGGAAACCTATATAAGTAGCAAGGCTTAATGCGGAATTTAATTTCTGAATCATTGGATGAATTAACATTCCCCCTAGGTTCAGGACGGAAGACAAGTGTGTTACATTTACTCCGCGTAGTTTCCCACTTTAGTTTTGACAACTTGAACAACGATGGGTTGATGTTTGCAACGACCACTTCATATCGTTAACTTTGTTTTGTGTAACAGTAATTTTGCGTATCCACGCCAAATAACAACCGGATTAACTGTGGTGACCATAACTTCTTTCGCATTAGACTGGCCGTAGATGGCAAGACGTAGTCTTCACTGTACTACATTGGAATGGAACACTGAATATCCTCCCTTATTACCGAAAAATTGTATGGTAACAATTGATTATGAGGAGCACAATATGAACGTTTACAACTGCAAACTGCTTAGAAAAGTAGATTGTTAAAGCAGGCTGTAATTCACCTGTCCGAGTTGGTAGTTTGATTATCGTTTACGCATTGTAGATGTTGGGCTGCATTTGATGGTTCAGCAGAAGCGCTTCCATCTTTAGTTGAATGTGTTATGGAAATAGGGTTGCCTGTTCTACGATTGAAGGAAAAGAATTAACTGAAATCTGCAGGATATTCCTTTGTTACACCAGCCTTGGCGTTCGATGATGGAAATAGTGAAGCAGCATTCTCAGAAGGCTCTGTTTTGTCGTCAACGGAACATTTACTTAAACCCTGCTCGATTGTTTAAACTGCACGAAAGAGATCGATTGAAAAGAATTACGAAACAATGATGTGGGTTTTATGCAAAACCTGACAATGGAAATTTTACTCGTTTTCTGTGGAGGGTCCAAATTGAATACAGGTATTACACGCATGCTCTATGGCACTTTTAATACCATTCGATTCTGATGTACTTTAGTTAAAATGCAGATTGAAACTGTTTTTCAGTAGTGTTCATGTGGAGACATTAAATTGCACAATTTTGTTGAGAGGTTTGCCTTCAAATCGAAAGCTTAGATGACATAAGCGTTTCACATGTTCAAAACCTAGACCTCTCGGGCTAACCAACCGTTTACCTTTTATGCAAAAAGTAAAAAAAATAAGCAACACCACAACAGCTTCTGGATGCGCTACTAGAAACGCTATTTGTGGGATACCACGTTAACGTGGAATGCACAAATGTGCGTATACACTGTAGTTAAAAAATACCTCCGCGACTGTGAGTGGTCTGCATCACTCCAGGACTGAACTATATCCGGAGATAACTGAATGAAGTATATACGTTTAACAGTTCAAATAACTTAGTAGATTGACTAGATGATACACTCTCGGGTAAACCCCGTAGATTTCTGAATGGATTCATGTGCCGCATGCAGTCTACTATGCTTGCATAATATGATTATATGAGACCAACCGCACCCGTTAATCTGCGTGACAGTCTAGCTTTGTCTAGCGCTGCTATTAGAAACAAAAGTAAAATAAGACTAAAACCCCGTTCAAGTTTTATTCGGAAGGCCCTGCTGCTGTCTGAAATGAACCGAAGATTGCTTGTGACATGTGCACCTACGGAGTAAGATCATCCAAAGTTGTGTGCAATGTGTGCAATTTAAAAATCCACAAAAAATGTGAACTGTCTCTATATGCACAAGTTTTCTGGCTGCTTGCGCATGAATATCAACCTGATGTTGTTGTCATATGCCGAAGTGTAATCTATTCAACTACCTGAACGAAGAGATTGCAGGGGCTCGTGGTGATCACATTCGACGTCTGATCAGGTCGAAATGACTGACAGATATTTAGCAGTAGCGTGCTGTTGTTATGTAAGGATGGAACGTGCTACTGTTCAAAAAATCTAATAGACGACGAGATAGAAGACCCAAGTTTTGAAGGCTGCTGTCTAACATCAATCGATTAACTTAAGGTTTGTCACACTCTGTAGACAAAGCAAAATTGCGGAGTTTAATATGAGGGTATCTGTAATTGTATGCTCTATAACTTTCTGAGTCCATCGGTAAGGTGAATACCATATCATGTGGTAGAAGAACTCTGGACAGCTGGTTTCTAATCATAAGGAAAAGATAATGACTTATGGTGTTATTTGATGGGAGTGTGTGTGTTTAAATATATTTAACGTAGAACAAAGACAACTAGGTCCAGCCACCAAATTGTTTTCCCGACCACATCCATCGCTTATAAAAAGAAAACATGATCTGTGGCAGGCTGATATTCGTGTTATGTATACAATCCAACAATGTTTGTGATACATGATCGTTGGGCTCAAATGTCAGCACAGATCAACCATCCCGAAGACAGGTCGGCAAACCCCGTTATTTCTGATACCTTGTTCAAAGCACATTCCGGTACTGCTTGAGACATCAGTGATCAAAACAGACACTTTGTGAACATTCATCGTCCGAACAGGCCATTTGTTTAGGAAGACCGCAATGATAATTATATCAAGTATTCAGCCTTTTGCAAGAAGGCAAGTCATTTCGGCGCCAAAGCTGATGTAAGTTGGCTGTAGGATTTCGGATGCTATGGAAGACATTTGAGAAAGTAATGTTTTGGCAACACCATTAACGCAGGAGACAATGAATCAATGGTTTTTACAGATGATTAACTGTTATACAGTCATGAAACTGAAAGCAATCCCCAGTCGAGAAGAAATAAATAGTAGAGAAGAATGTTCGGTACGGCAGAAGACTAGCTGACCTGCATAGTACATGGCCTAATAATCTAAGTCGGCAGAAATGTGAGAATGCGTTTGACAATCATTACCAAATACATGCTTCCTGATCTCGTCGTTAATTGCTCGTTGGGACCACCCGATACTACCGATCGAAAGCAGATATCGGCGGACAAATACGTGAAGACGGTTAACATCTTCTAAATTGCGCTGCAAAGTTTCTGGGCCATAAGTAATACGGTCTCTACCGTCGTCTTATATAAGCGACCAATACTGATCAGAAAGATTCCTCTCTGTCATCATGAGTATATGAGATTGACGAATACCATCCTAGACTTAGATAGAAACGCCTGTGTGATTGCTCAGAATATTTGTCGAATTAGTAGATCGGGTCGACTTCCCCTGTTTTCTTTCACTCTCTGAACTTGGAATTTAGACTGCAAACTGTTAATCAGCAAACAATGTGACGTCATCATTGCGCAGGATTGTTAAAGTGCAGGACTGAGCGCTAAATCCTGTGTACTCAAAATCTTACGCACTGATGGTGTCGCCAAGTTTGGTGACGAAGTGTCTGCAATGGAAATGCCACACTCGGCAAACAACCGTGAGTCGGATACGTGCCTCTATTCGATCCTTCACACTTCTGTCACGGCTGACTCAGCTTCCTGGAAGATAAACCTGCCAACAGTCTACATTACTTCGCTATCAGAAATTATATCCGCGTGGTCACAACAGTCTTACGGAAACACTTTGCACTCTGAGGCTGAAAAGCGCATTCCGATGTACTTAGCACAGTATAAAATACCGTCTAGCATAGCCCGTGATACTTGAAACTTAATAAACAACAACACCATGTCGTCAGCATAATCAAGATCTGTCAGGTTTTCATCAGGTAGGAGGTTCACGCCAGCATTTTGTGAGTGCCAGAGACAGTCCTTCATTATTTCGCCTGTCACAAAATTGAATAAAAATGGCAAAAAAGGCAGTAGGTTGATATTGTACGATTAATATCCGGACAAACTTCGCCACATCTTTACAAATTTTGCGTTATCTACTGGACGTCACACAGGCGTACACTGTGTTATGTTAAATTAGTTGCAATAAGGAAGTTCAAACCTCTGTTGTGTGTTCAGAAACAGCTGTTTGTTGGGTTGTTGCTACCTTAGTAGTGACAGTGATTGTGCATTCTAACAATTGACTTTTTCTGGTATCTTGTTCACTTACTCGTACTGATATATAAATGGTCTGTAGTATGCATTTTTAAAGATGTAGCGAAATTTGTCCGCATATAAATCGTGCAATACAAGCTTACTGCTTTCGTTCAAATTCTTGGGGGGTTGTGGGGGTGGGAAGATGTTTCAAGAGTGGTAAACCTGATCACTTTTGACGTACGTCGTTCTTGATTCTGAAACTATCAGACAGTTTACCGTAAGCCATAACCTGGGCTGAATTGTGGGAATACATTGCAGAGACTAAATTCATGTAATCGGCAGGTACGCCCTTGCGTTTAAGCAACTATACCAAACTTAACGCACCCTTAAAATTATGAAATTCCCCTTCGGCTGGCTTTTTGAACATGGCAACTGTTATTGAATGTTCTCTGTCGATCACACAGCCTGAAGAAAAGGCGTCGAAGTCCATACTAACATCTCTCCACTTTCTTTGAAAAGTGATTGAACGAAAGCATCTGAGCCAGTAGCCTTATTGTGTTTGAGGGCCGAAATACGACTGAGAACCCTATTTTCGTGGATGGTTCAAAACTGCCTACCAGGATCCTGTATTGCAGATTTGTGGCGGTAGCATGGTAGAAGTAGGAGGCCAGTTAAATAGACATTCCAGGTGTTCCGTCCAGCCCGCTAGTCTTCCGGGCTCACTATGGATATGTGCTATCTGCCTTGCAGGTAGCTTCACTATCAGACGGTAACAATGATCCAATATCACGGATAAGCTTAGAAAGTTTTTTAATGTTCCATGAAGCAAACGCTCTTCCCATTTCCTTAATTTATCCATTGGCCGGATTTGGCGATCGGCGACCAGGCTACGCTTCAACATCCTAATAACACTCCCCCTACATTTGTTGTACGTACTGTCAGCAAAATATGTTCCCTGGACATCTAGGAATTATAGGGATTCCTCTCAAGTCCAATGTTTATTCCACCCAGAAACCACCGTGCAGTGTACTATAATACGTGCTTTGTGGACGGTCTGCGAGATTTGATCCTAGGAGCTATTATGATCCTGGGGGTGAGAACTTCTAAGCCTGAAATTCAGGATAGTTCAGTATTTATGGCATCACTGGCAAAGACAGTTTTTTAAACAGCCAGTCGATGTTGCTGGTGATGGCTGCTGTGAAGCAAAAGTAGAAAGAAAACGACGACGTATCAGCACACAGTTTGAATGTAAATATGTGTTTCAATCATAAGTCCTGAATGATGCCCATCCGCCTATAACTAATAGTCAAATGGTCTGTCCCACACCAAGTCCGATTCAGAGAAGAAGACACGAAGTACAACGATGACGCACATAATACCTTAAACTGGTGGTTTCGTAATCTCATCTTCACCCTTATTGTTAGCATGGGGTCTGTAGTATTTTGGTATCACTTGTTCCAGTTTGTAGCACGTAGTGTCCAGCGTTGTCAATGAGTAGCATAGCGGGAGTGAAATGTATAGAAACTAAAGGACAATTCTCAATGTTATGCTGACCTACAGATGGAAGCTGCCGTTGAATATATGTACATGCACTGCGTGGGAGATTGGTGTTGTACTACTGCCAACGGATAGAGAGATACATCAACCGTCCATAGTAAGCTGTATGTTGGTGATCGTTGGGTTCCGCTTACCCTGAGATAAACAGAGTACAATGAACAACCTTCCAGGTCAAAGGCCTACAACGTTTGACCGGTGATCTGTTTAGTTAGATTGTATTCCCCCCGGTAGCTCTAACTATAAAACGGTGGATACCCCAGATTATTCTCTTAGTTCTATCGCTGTTGACCATCCGCATGAGCATCTAATGAGGTAATACAACTGACGATGTGATTGACGGTGGTTTCTGCAAGAAGTGTTTTTTTGTTTTACAACGGTCTGATAATTGACCGATCAGTGAACGCAACTCAGCGAGGGCTAATCCTTCTTCCGTTTTGTGCCTAACTAGTGTGACTCCGATGCAAACATTTTGGCTTACCAAATGACCCATTGTATTGTATTTCTGTTGAGGGTCATGCTGGTAACTAATTCATTTGGCACATGTGCAAACTACTATGTTCGTAGTTGCAAATTCGTCGGTGAAAATAGATGACAACCCAATGAAGAATTAACATGTACACATGTGTTCACGGTACATTCATACAGAGTTAGTTGGGTGTGAGTGTACCTTGTTGTCTCACGTTACTCACTTTCCAGTCGGCCGTTCTATAAATTGCTCATGAAAAGAGGTAGAAGTTTCACAATTTTTAATTCGCTCGAATGCATTACTGAATGGCATGGCATTTAAAACGTACTACTGTTTCCGAAGAGCAACAACGCTTCCAGTGACACTGAAGTGCCGCTATGGGAAAAATCCTAAGCTTCCTCACAAACACCAATCGTGTTTTATAACTCACATCGCTAGAATCCGACCAGTGAACAAGATCCTGTTAGTCATCGTCAAGAATGCAACAGAAACGTGTCATTTCATGGAAAAACTATGTATCATCTCCGGGCAGTTATTCACAAAAACCCATCTGACAGTTTTCAAAGGCGATCGAATGTATGAAACAGACGTACCTATTCTTTAGCTCCATTGAATGTAACCGATGTTTCAAGTGGAAGTAGAAAGCACACACTTATAGTTCAAACCGTTTTAGCTGTCAGTATTTTTAAACCGTAATGTTGGTTTTCATAATACTTACTATCGGCCAACGCGGATTCACTTATCTCGTGTCCAATCAAATCGTTTTTTGTTGTGGATTTTCCCAAAACGAACACATCAGCTCAGATTTACCCTCCGCACAGAGTTTCCAAAACCTTTTGGCATGCACCTGGAAGGAATCCACACATTTCGCTACGGAGATTCTCTACAATACTTCTGACAACCTCAGGACCAGCGTTTTACTCTCCTTCACCCAAATATCGCTCTAGTTAAAACCTCACCAAACACTTGTCCCAGATGCGCAAAAGTCTTTCCCTTAGCAGATTTTTATTGCCAGTGATTGACAAACATAATATTATCGCTAATTTGATTCCATGATGTTTCAATGTAAGTCTCTCACCAATGGGCTCAAATTAGAACACACTTGTCCCATCAACATTTCCGGCAATTGTGTTGTATCTCTGGTTCTCCATAATCATAATTCAGCTGCCGTAGTGTATTTTATTCCAAAGCCTAAATCCATTCTCACCTGTAATCTTTCGCAAATTGTGGTAAAATCTCTTTTTTTTTCCAGTGAACCTTTTGCCTCTGTCTCTTAACATATCCACGTCCTCCACTGTTAGATCCTACTTCTGGAAAATCTCTGTTATATCATTTTTTGAAAAAGTTTTTACTCTAACTTTTACGTACCACTCAGCCAACCAATACCAGCTGAATGAACAGCGGTGACCTCTACTCACGCCCCTTTTGGGTGGCGGATATACTAGTGAAGCTACAAATCATGTAGCACAAAACGCAAATGGCCATGATCACTGTAGAGTATTAAACTGGAATTGTGTAGAGCCAACCATGTAACTAGTTTCTTGTCTAGCTATGGTAATCTTAACCGTTTTACGATAATGCTAACTGGTAGTGCCGTATAAAGATAGTAAAATCAAGATGTGTTGGTGAGATTCAATTATTTATTCGCTATTATTGTATCAAATCCAGTAATCACACGGTGGTTTTTGGTGGTGATGAATTATCAGTTCTTATCTTTCCGTTATCAGATATTGCCTGCTTACACCTGTTACCTGTTAGGCTCCTTCTTTCAAACCTATAACACCTTACGCATGCTCCGTATTGTAATAAAAACACATCCACCTTTGGTTTACAGCTACTGTACTGTAATCGATGTATTCTAAGTCGTAGCAACCGAATCCTACTAGTGGTATTGGTCTAAGCTTGCAGTTTGATTATCGGAATATTGGTGTCAATATGGTAGGAGGTATTCTTTAGATAGATAGTGGGCTGATTATCATCTGAAGTAAACAAGTGGGTTTGCACTCGATTATCGTCCGCCACCAGTTTAAAAGGTCTTTCCTGAAGTGCAATTGAAACGTAGTCCTAACAGGCATCAAACTAAAAAGATGCAATAGGATTTTAAAACAAACTGTATATTCTCGGCGAAGTTTGGAAATGTGACAAACAGTTAACTCTGACCTAGTCTGGGACCAACGGCAGCAACTAAGAAAAAGAAGAAAAGACGCACGAGATGCGTTACAGCCCACTCGGAGGCATTCAAAAGCTCGCCAAGCGAAAAGTACGTAGAACCTTCGAATGCGTTAAACAACGCCCGAATAGGTCCGGGTCAAACGACCTTGAGGAGTAGAATTGTAGATGAGTCGTTAGGAAAGGAGCGAGCATTCTCTGCATGCAGTTAGTTGCACGACTGAAGAAAATGGCACTGAGTCTACATCAGGCCTCTTGTAGTAGGCGTGCGCAGAATTATGCGTAAAGAACAAACAAGCAGAAAAACACTGTTACAGCCGTGATCTTTAAAGAAGTCACACGGCAGCTGATCACAACACACATTACCGTTGTCATCCCCATCGTCAACTGCAAAAGGAGGACATTACTTACAGATGCAAATGCTTTGCAACCGTGAATACTTGTAAGAGAGATACAGAAAAATCCCAATAAAGAGACAGAAAGAGTGATAGGAACCAGAATTAACCACGAGTCACCATTTTATGAACGGAAATTATTGAAATCGTTATCGCACACTTACGCCTACAGACTGGGTTTTCCTGTGAAAACGATATGCCTGGTGACCCTAATGACAATGCTACAGATGAATATTAAATATATCGATTGTTAGTTTTTGAATTAACTCGTTTGCATGTAAACCAATAATAGTTACGAGAAACTGTTTTTGGACAAATTTGCGTTCGGGGGTTGTTCATTCTAATCGATCGTCATATTTTTCCAATGGTGATGCTTAATCGTCGTACAGCTAGACCAATAAATCTTGGTATAGAAATAAAAGAGTTATACAAATGGATCTTGCTTAATAAAGCCTTGTACGGAAAATCAGTACCGAGGGTGAATGACCTAATGCATAGACAGATGACTTGCTGTTGAATGCCAAACTGAATCCATTAGGCGATTTACTTGCATACTATATCATTTCCCTTCATAAAGAATGTTTAACTTCACTTCAACTCTTCGAAATACCGCTAGCATTTACATAATAAGACTTGACTAGGTATCATCTCCTATAGAATATTTGATCACTGAATCTTAATTGGGGAGTTATTTTTCAGAAAACAAATGTCATCTACCGCGATTAATTTCCAAATAGCCAACATCATTTTCGTGAAGTGAGACAACTGATAAGCTACACTAAGCGACTGGGGTATAAAATAGTAAAAAACGCGAATAATAATCATTTGGCTGTCTTGGAACACGACTCAGTTGTTTAATTGTGTGTATCCTTCAACAGTAAACGGTTTGACCAGTTTAATTTCGTCAAAAATATATCTGATTGCTGATCTCATTCTGGTTATCTTTAAATATGCTTCAGTAACTGTGGTCATGAGTATTAGAAGATCTTTCCTTGCCTCGGATAGCTACGGTCTATCAAAGTGAAGTTATTTCACCACTATGGTAATCTCCTAAACGCCGTCTCCAATTGTGACAAAAATTCTCCTCTGTCATCCAACCATAACCACACGGGCCGATCTTGCCTGAATTTTGGAGATGTGACGCATTAATATCTTTACTGCATCTGTCTGGCTGATATAAAAGAAGCAAATGAACTGCATCAATCTATCAGTGAATATCTGGAATAGTACCTAATTGATCTTCGGTGGCGATAGCCTCTTATCACTATGATTGTTGAAATATGAAATACAGTTTGGTAATGTTTCACCTGTTTCAAGTTGTTCTCTATGTTTTCGTTACAGATGACTTACCTCCACCGTATCCAGCGGAGAGCTCGATGCCACAACGTAAGCTTTAGTCAGAAGTATGATCGTTAAAAAATAATCTTTTTATTGCTTTCGTCATGCTTGCAAAAATGTTATATACATTCTCAGTTACAATGAGTTTTCGATTTTCGTTCATGTAGCTGGTCCCCCCCCAGTTGTGGTTCAACCGACCTACGTACAACTGCCTTTGCCAACCAGTTTTCAGCCTTCTCCAGCAATGTGTTCCTTATGCCAACAACAGATCATTACCCGAGTAGAATATGTGAATGGCGTTCTTACGTGGGTCAGCTGTGGGGTCATTGCTTTATTTGGGTAAGTCATTAGTATCTGCCAGCGTGATCATTATCATTAAAATTGAGTTCCGGATCAACTACAAGAGTAGTTTATTTTTACCCGATACCTCAAAGTTCTTTCGTTGGGAAAGGCAAACATGTCAGCTTCTCATATAAGACATTTGAATTTAACGATCAAGCAAGCTTTCTTCTTTCTCTCATCAAATGGTCAGCGTTTCTTAAAAAGTGTTAACAGTCTATAACTACATTTACTTTAAACGATAGTGGTTCGAATCCAATGAAAATCCTTATTACTTGACACCCGTATCACTGCCGATAAAAGAAGCAGAACAGAAAAACGCATACATAGTGTTTTAAGACCCTGTTAGCATTTACCAATTTCAGAAATGTATGTCGCTCATTCAAGAGCAGACTGTATAATGCAAATATTCCCTGTGAAATTGCAACACTTAGCAGTTTCAAGTTGGTGAGTTTTGTCAGGTAGCTACTTTGACGATCGTCGCTTGCAAAACATATTTCGTGTGTACTAGAAGTACTATATAAAAAGTGGTTGGTTAAGAAAGGGTGTTCGTGGCTGGATTGATTAGCTCCACATGGAACAACTTCACGTCATGTATACAGATGGCATGGTCCTATTTACACATCGTTATGGTTATAATCATCACAACCGCCATGAGCCTGACCAGAAGGTACTGTGGCTCCAGTCGCCGCCCACTTCGACAATGACGCTACAAAAAAGGTTAAAAATTAAAATAAAGAGATTAGGCGGAATAACTAGAAATCGTATGGATGCGGATACGTCACTGACTGCGGCACACTAACATCTCGGATAACGTGTCTAACCGACAAATTTTCTGATCACGAAGACCCCAGCTAAGCAGGCGACACCTACACACTCTGCTCAGCAGAACAGTCGTGGTTATCATATTTCGTGACGACGTTGTTACTTGACCGCCACGCGGTTACACTCAATTGTTGATGGTCTTAGTATACAATGCGCGGTGTGGCAAACGATCAGCTAGTTACGGGGAACGGGACCCAACCGTCGCTGTCTGCGCGATGCGATTAGTTGACCAACTGATCACGCATTCCGAGCGTTCCGAAACATGCGCCGACGAACGATCGTATTGCTTAAGCAGTCAGTCCACTTAATGTGAGCTAAATAGCGAAGACAACGATGATCGAACACTGCAAGTCTGTTGACAACTTCGTTGCGTATAGGCCACGCTTCCGAACCATAGAGCAAAACATAATATACACAGGCATTCTATATCCTTGTTTTCAGCCACGAACAATCGTCTTTGCAAAGCCACAGATGACTCAGGCTGGCAAAGCAAACTCTTGCCTTTGCTATTCTTGCTGATATCTCATCAACAACACTAAAAGTTGACAAGACAGTGTTGTCCAAATACATAGAACTGTCCACAGTCCAGAGCGGAATACACGCAAGGAAGAAAATAGGAGTGGGAACGCCCCAACTTTGAAACAGCACTTTGCACTTCGAAGACGCAAAGCGCATTCCATACAAACCATTCCGGTCACTCATCATGTTCAACACGGTCTTCATGTCTTCGGTGGAGAGGCTAAGCAAAACAGTGTCATTCGCACGCTCCATGTTGGTAAACATAGTTCCAGGAAGAAGGTCAATACCAGGCTCACTGGATAGCTCAAGAGCAGTTTCCAGAATGTCGTCCATAACAAAATTGATCGAGAAGGGGGAAGTCAGACACGTTTGACGAACATCTCCGGAAGTGATGAACTTCCGATAAAGTTGCCCATAAACTCTCACCCTGCTTGCTGAGTGGGCATACAGTGACCTCCACAAGCTCACTTATTTCTCTGGCACTCCCTTGAGCAGCGGGCCGTTCCACAGAACGTTACGAGCAAATGAGTTAAAAGCAGTATTTACTTTTATGAAGACTACGACCGTCGACTGTCTCCACAAGTGCCGATAATCCAAGATCTGTCGCAGGGTGAAAATGTGATCAACGGATCGGAATTCAACCAGTTCTTTGTGTGCTCGACTATCTCTGAGATCATTGAGCCAAAGTAAAATGAGACCAGTAAGTAACTTGGACCCAAAAGACACTAGATTGATGCCTATGTGGTTGTCACATAAACCTCGAACTCCTTTTGCGAAAGTGGAGATTACTGTTGATAGGCACCAATCGCAAGATACTTCTTCAGATCCCTAAATCAATTGGAAGAGTTTCGGCAGTTCTGATATCAATCTCTTCTCACCAACGTTGAAAGGATGAGGAGAGAGGAGATTAGATTTAGTAGCCTTGTTGCGTTTCAATAAATTAGTCTCTGGGGTCACTTCTGATTTCAACGGAGAACTGTCTGGAACGTAACAACTGATCATTTGAGTCTCATCGTTGACTTATTCCTCAAAATGTTCAACCCACCTGTCAATTCAGCGTGACTTGCTGGTGATAAGTGAACCAACGTTCTAACATATGGTCTCACGTCAACTTGACGGCCAGTACAACCGTGGATCAGAGAGAAAGCGCTTCTGTTTTTCCCAAATACAAAGGCTCATCCTACCTCTTACGACTGTTTGACCAAATGGTGCTAACGGTCTTTGTGCATGCTTTTAATCAGTTTACGTTTAAGCTCTTGACGGTCGTCATCATATTCAGAACCGGATGGAACCGAACGATGCTTGTTCATGAGGTTTATCGACGTGACAGAAATACAGTTCCACCGTAACTGCACAGCTGCTTCAGGACACCTGTTCACGACATGTTATCAAAGCGGCTCCGTTTTGCTCCCAGTTTTCGTTAGATTCTCTCATCTTACTCAAACTGAGCAATTTGACCACTAATGTTTCCTGGTAAACGTTTCTGCACTGTTCTTGCCCGAATGTCAATTAAGCATCCCGCATTTACGAGTGTATGACCACTGGACAAATGACAAAACAAAACGGGTCTGCGCAACAGCGTGGTCCGAATGCAGGTGATTGCGCCAAAAAGCACTCATCTCTCCTATCATCATCCGCATCATCATAGATAGCGGTACATCAGTGGTTCCCACTTACACCTGAATGCCATACAACCGAGTAGAAAAAAGCAAGCCGTGCCAACCGCATATCATACTGCGCTTTATTCTGTACGCCCTGAACTTGGTAGGAAAAGACAGCATTCTGGACCGTCCACCGCTTGTCCTTTGCAACAGCAGGACTTAGGTTTGATTGCTGTTGAATGTTCCGTGATTCCTGAGCGCAGCCCTAACTATTCTGAACGTAATGGCCTGGAGACACTGAAAAATGTGTTTGAGAGCAAAAGCCATTTGTGGATGTACTTCTATAGTGATTGGGTGAATAGGCCAAGACGTATTACGTACGGATTCTCTACTTACTCAGGTGGTGTCAGCTGCAAATTTTAAATAGATGGGTCATAAGCAACTTGTATCGCCTGTGACTGATGGATAGGGAATCATGATAACTTGTTCCTTGATCGTGGAATGTAAACGACGTGATTAAGCTGCTTTTTGTACGCAAGGCCTTGGATTATGCACTCAAATCACAATTCGGCCACCTCCAAACAACGGTGTTGGACTGACCATGGTTGGTCGGCCGGAATTTTGCAGACTATCTTGGAGAAAGTGGTCGGGTAGATCATGTATCTCATGCTCTGCAGGTGATAGACAGTTACGCTTGCCAACAATTTTTCGGTTTCAGTTCTTGACCAGGCTGGATGATGCTGTCTTATAATAACTGCATCATGGTACGTCCAATAAGTTTTGTTATTTAGCAGCAGACAAATGATTAAGCAATCAAACTTTAAACGTGGACGAACAGACATAAGTGGGGAGACATTAGACCACGAATGAGGAGATGTTCGACGAAATGCGTTTTACAGGTGGCAGTTGAGTAGCTGTACGACCGTTATACGGAGAATGAGGAAAATGGTTCACTTCTCCACTGGCGCCACTTGGCCCGTCAGCAGTTTTTCTGCTACATTTTTTCGAGGTAATTCTATCTGGATAACTCATTTCCTCGGAACACTTTACGAAAGCATTTTATTGTTGTCTATCCAGTTAAAAACTGCAGCCAATACTTCCAGACTATAGAGAGACTCAGCATAACATGTTATAACTTTTAGGCTTTTTGACTTCCTAATGAAATATAAAATAATTGTTCCTTATTTTGTCCTCTTCATAAAACAATGAGAATGATAGGGTGACTATCTTAAAAGGTGTTTTGTTCGCGGGACCTTCGTTAATCATCAGTATTCTTACATACCTGAAATAAAAATCGTATGCAATATCCCATTCCATAAACAACACCCTCGAAAAAAGTAAGATACGCTTTCTGTTTTGAAAAGAGGCTTCAGTTTAGACAGAGTCAAAGATTTTATTAAGCCTTTAGCAGTCACACAAGTTTACCCGTCCATACTTTTGTTGAGTTGAATGGAAACAAATCAGATTTCTCGCTACCGCTGCCATTTTCAAAGGGTGGTTGTTGTGATATGCAGAGCATATTGCTGCACCATTAAAAAAAATACTTGATGGACGTTTTGTCCCTGCGGGTTAGTTTGCACGGGTATCTTCTACCTCTTATGTTCTTCTTAAAGTCAGCTTGTATAAATGGCGGTATATTTTCCTGACTGCTAGTTAACAAGGCATGCATTTCAGAGTGAAACGAATTACCTGCCAGACTATACTGTTTGAACCTCTCCCAGGTGGGAGAAATGTGCTTGATAACCACATCACTGGTTATCAGGGAACGGCAGTCATGCAAGAATTATAATTACCTGGCGATCCTTCCAAAAAGTCTTTTGGTTTTATCGTATAGTGCTCTTGTTGGTGCTTTCTCATTTTTTCGCTGAGGTTCCTCGAGTGTTCATGAAACGTTTTACGCGCTATGCACCTCCTTATATTCGTGGAATACGTTGCACCATATCGTGCCCGACTGTTTACTTTGAGGCCACCGGATGTGCACCTTTCCAGTCATTGTAAAGTTCAATTTGTCGCCCGAAACACCAGTACCGTCAGGCTTTTCTTTAGATCACTTTTATTCTAGCCTCTGCTCTCTTTTGTAACTAAACCCCTATTCGACAATGTACGATGGAAGAAAGCGTTTTCACATGGACCCCAAGTGATGTATTTTTGAATAGACTTCTTGTTACAGTCGATTCTCCAGTTTGGCTTTTAAGAACCAGCTACGCACGCTTTCGTTTACTACACTCTACAGAATTTCGTGGTCACGTGATCGCTTCCTTCGGTTTTTGATATAATTATTCCACTAAATATTAAGCACGGTGGTCATTTTAATGACGTCTAATAAGTATGTCTTGCCGATGTGCAGTCGGACTCATATAGACATGGTTGGTTAATTTTCCTAACTGGCCCTAAGATCATTTTGTTCTGTTGTTGAACTGAATCTCTTTCCCACTCCGTGTTCACTGGCTCAATACTGGCGATTGGCTGGCCGTAATTAGCTTAAGTCCAACTATTTTTCTACCGATACAGCATCTTGCAAATCCCTTAACAACGGGATTTGATTGATAGCCACCAACCGGACATTTGGAACCATCTATCTGCCACAGATGCTATCATGATTGACATTGAGCAAAATATGTTGCGGTAGTTTGGATTGTATTCCCTGGTTCAGTTGCACTCAAAATCTGTCCCACGAGGTTTGCATACCGTTAGTGTTATCGCGGTCAAGAATGTTCGAATTATTTCGACCGAACGCGAATTCATTGGTGAGATGAACTTCGCCGTCGAGAGTACACTTGGGTGAAAACAGAAATATCGAAGGTTGTCCCGACTCGGATAGTCGGGCGTTATCAATACAGTCCATACTTTTTCTGGCAGTGGCCGAAGCCGATGCAGATAACAGTACACTAACATAAAAGTTTGAAGCCGACTACGGGATGATTGATATCACAAGTAGTCCACCTTGTCAATTAGTGTGACTTTTATGTCTTTGTCAGCTGCGTATAGCCGTTTGTGAATCATTGAGGTCTTGTCAGTTGCCACTAGGCTCACCTCTTTTATTATTGCCTCGTAATGTTTCAACTATCTCGCTGTCGGTATCACTTTGTAGCTGTGTTACATTCATGACAAGAATGGGTGGAACACTACCGAACAGTTGTTAGGAAAGCCCTAAACAGGGCTGATCCTACTGAGCTACATCTTGCCAGATGGTTTTCACGGGGAGCCAACACTATCTGTTTCAATTGTAGATAACCTTGAGGAATGAAAGGGGCCCTTATAGGGGGAACTTCCTCGGATGTATACTATATACAACTGGCTTGTATGGCACGGAATTAACATAAATGTGATATTATAACTTTTGTTCTGGTTAGGAGTTGATCTCTTATCCACAGGAGTTTAGACCCGACGAGACTGTTGGATTGGCGTGAGGTTTGTCGTACGACTTACCATTACGTTTGCACCCAGTAATTATAACTATTTACACGTTTCTTGACAGGATCAATATATTTTGCTACTTTCTGGTGATGTGGATATCAGAATACCTACAGTTTGTTTTTTTGAGGTCAATAAAACAATTACCCGACAGGTTTGCATCTCTCAGTCTGGTCGCTGGAATAGCACGTTCTCTGTAAGCTTACTGACATTCATCCGAGATTGCTTACTCTAAGCATGCACTAGCGAAGTTAACGGTCACTTGAATAACCTTTTCAGTCGACTATAGTTCTACTGTTTACCTCAATCCGGAAGCGTGTGCCGAACACATAGGGTGTTGCCGATTCATAGTACTTCACCAGTCTGAGGATAACTTTCTGGAATTTTCACGAGATACTTTCTTTGCTCTCTCGCGATTCCTATATTCGTTGGTCAAACAGAGAATTGGAATATCACAAATCCATTTTGAGCACACTATGAACTGCCCATTGAATAGACAAATTACTATGACCATCAGCTAGTCAAAGGGTCGTGCGATTTTGAAAATACTTTCCAATAAATGCCTGGTTTAGCTTCATCCTCAAAATTGGGGCATGTTGTTTTTGCATATTCTACCTATTCCATCTACTCCGGCGCTTTTAACAAGACGAAAATCTATCAGTTTGAGGATAAGTAACCCTAGGCAATTACGGTCGACCGTACTTATTCATACCAGTGAATGAGATGTTCACAATCCACATACTGATGAAACCTAATTACAAGCTTCCAAACAACCAAACGTTAAACGAGACACACTACATTAGATCTGAAAGTAAATCCCATCGCAGTCGGTAGCTTGATGTCAGGCTGCGTCAAAGCTTTGCTGGAAATCTGTTTGTCTCACGACCTCGTTTTATTAAAGTTAGTCACCTGAAAACTGACGTTGTTTGGAAGGTGCTTGTGAGGCGCTGCTGCGCAATATTTCTAACGTAATAATTCGCAGAAAGCTTGGTCTTCTATTTATTCAGTTCGATTGCACCTCTCGTAAGACTGTAACGCACGTACTTAACAAAAGTTATCGAGGTTGTGTCCGTCTTGTAGTTGTTTAATTGTAATTAGCAAAATAACTGGTTAAAACTGATTAAACGCAACAAGAGTTTTGAATGTCCTGGACAAAATCCCAGTCAGCTTTCATTGGTGTATCTGATATACAACTAGTAGTTCTCTGTAAATTTCCTAGTTTGATCTAACTCATGACTTAATTATTTGGTGGGGATGTTGCAGGCCATAAATCAAACCTTGTTGAAATTCCTTAGTGAGTTTTCTCAACGTTTCCGCATGTGTTTGAACTCCGACGTCCACGGCGGCTGTGAAGTAACTTGCGCATGGCTCAGACTGATGACGTAATATTGACTAAGATTTCCGCGATTCGAAGTGAAACAACATGTGATAGGCCGAATGAGATTTAACAATCAAACTGCTGCTACTCACATAAACTTACTCGTTACATTTATTCTCACGGAGAAGTGTTTTATTGTGAAGCGCGGCCGCATGGGTGGACAGTTGAAGTATTGCTGTCGTTTGGATATAGAAGAAAAGCTAGGAAATATATTCTCAAGTAATGAGCGCTTCCGTGACGGAAAGGTGAATCATAATTGTTAATACACTATCACATATGGTTTACTCACCTTCTATGTTACTCCAAAACGTTATCTGGCTTTTATTAATCTAATGTGAATCCAAGCCAAAAATTAATATTACGGAGTATGAACATGGTGCACCACCACTGTATTGATTATACCATCTGATACGACGTTCAGAGGTTGGTAGCCAAACGGATACAAGCTTCCGTTCATGATGCAACGTATTCCTGTTTCGCATTCCGTTCAATATATCCCTAATTGAAACGTTCAAACAGGGATGAGAGCGGTCTTAGTTTGTCTCCTTGGAGAAAAACATTACGAATTATGTTATACGATTATTGTATCTTATTCTGGGGATCATAATTGTTGCAAAACTTGCAACCTATATTTGACTGTGTCCATCCACATTAAAACAGTGTGAGCAAGTTAAATACCGACATAAGTTACTTGTTTCTAAATGTTCATCCAGATTTGGTTCTGTTTCTTCCCACTTAGATTTCCGCAAGACAAGGTGTTCAGTATACCATGACGTTGTTAACATCCGTCCGCTCAAAAACAGAATAGCCACCCACTCCTATTGGCGGCCTCTTCAGTTTAGACAGTTTACAAATTTCCGAATTCATGAAAGATATAATCGCTAAAATTCTGGACTTCGATTGTTTTCGAACCAGAGAAAGAAACAGCACGTCTACACATGACAGTTAGGCTACAAAACTACGTCAAGGGCTCAAAAATTTCATGTTTGGACTCAGCTACCCGCCCAACCCATTGGTTCATATGGAACCCATAAAACAACTCAGCGAACCGAAGTCCAAGGCAGGAGTTCTCAGAGTTCACAGTGACATCCACTAAAGCCGCCGATGAGCATTTAGGTTGTATTGTTGATAACTCATGTGAATTGTCAATGGTTTGAACCGGCTAGCTGGCGTGCTTAGAGGTACATCATGTTGTAAAAAAATGGCGTATATATACATATGTATATACTTCAAATATGTATATATGCATTTATACAGTAAGAAGACAAGTTGTGTGGTGGTAACGTTTTAGTTGTATTTCACCAGCTGTTTGCTAAAAATTAATCTATGTTCATCGACGGACATGACGATAACAGTTTGAAGAGTGGAGTAAATAGGGTGAACCAGAGGAAGTCACAACCCTGGTGATTTCATATTCTGAGCATGACACTGGCTACTGTTTAGACAGTACGATTCTGATGATCGCCAATATCCTGGGATTGGTGTTACCTAATGACAGAGTAAATGGTTTGATCGATCAGATGATGTGATACATTGCCAGGACGTGTTTTGCAGAAGGTGGTTGCTTATCAGCATGAGCAATTGTATGAACCCTGTTGGGAAATTTTAAGCCACACAAACACCAATTCCTTCCATTACCGTGCAAACGACTTTAGCCGCAAGTATACTGATGAATTACGAGAGACAAAATCCTCAGGTGACCTGAGTCATGACCTTGTTAGTTTTAATTCTTGGACTATAAGCAATTCAAACAGTTGAGCAGAAATGTAAGTGATGTCCACAGTGGCCTGAAGCTTGAGACAAACAGGCTTGGGAAGACAATCCCCATGAAGTCGCAGTCCTAGCAAAATTGTTTCAATAGATATTGTTTGAACCAAAGATTGTTGCAACTTCCGGGTGCTGCCAACTTTTTTCTGTTGTCGTAAAAATGGTCTCAGAATTGTCTGAGGTGGCCGTGGATGTTGAGCTTGTGGTTGTGCCTGATAGCCTATCAACCGATATGTAAGTCGGTTGGGATATAGGTAATCCAGCCACACCAGGGGCACAAATTTAGGTTGAGCATGGAGCCATTGTTTGTGGACATTAATCCAAAATGACAGTTCTGCTTTAAAACCCACTTCCGTCAACTCTACGAAGATTTTGTAATCTGGAACAGACTGTCTGACCTGGCTGTCGCTTTCCGATCAGCACACAAAGCTACCAGTCATCGATCTTGTTCAACTAATACCAGTATGGTTTTGAGTTTAACTGGTTGGATGCTGCAATCAAAGCAAAATCACTTAGGTTGAAGATACGTCCGTTGCCGTAAGCAGATTTTCATAAGACGAAAATTATTTTCTTCCTTCATTTACTGAATAAGTTGGTAAACTCTTCTACAAGTGCTGCATAACTTACTGTAGTAAAACACCTTTTTCTGTTGCCTCTGCCATAACTTGAGTAGTTTATAGTAGGTCACAGACCGAATCTAAAGAGACTGCGTAAATGTCAGTGACAACTGATATTGATGAAACGACCGAGACCGTATCGAGAACAGTCACTGTTAGATCTGTTGTGAGGCCAGTGAAAGCATCAGTATAACTAAAACTCGATCATTTATTGAAATGGCTTTCAAACATGATAGCTCATCGTTATAGACGACCGACGATATAGATTGGAATATCTTTTTATCCCAAAATTGATTGAAAGATCTGATGTTCACATCGTTGGTGTGTCAACTTATGAGAATGGTAATCTCAACCATGAAATTAAAATTCCGTTTTATATTCTCCCGTCGTATTTTTGTCAAACTGAATTTGCGTGATTCATGGAGAGACTACCAAAAGTACAACAGAAGATAACCTAACTGTGCTGTACTTCCACGCATTTACTGTAATACTGAGTTCGTACTGATCATAGTGAGTTAAAACCCAACTGGAAATGACAATTTGTTTCGTGGGAAAACCGGCAGCTAACTGACTACAATCATGCAGATGAAATAACGGTGTCCATACTCATGTGTATGAGACTCAGGGTTACTGTAACACTTTACCAATACTAAGGAAGATTGTAGAATTGTTTTTACGTTAGTGAGATATTTTTGATTTAATACTCATCTTCTCAGAATACAGCTTAGAACTTTTGTGATAATTGGTGAAACGGTGATGTCGCATATCAACCAATCAAAAGGAAAATTTGATGGGTTCACCATGGAAACCGCACATTGAGATGCCGATAATGAGATAATGTCACCTACTTAAGCCCATGCGTGTGTTAAACCGGATAGCGCAGCGTCTAGGATTTTTTGAGTAACCATACAAAACGCACTCCACATTAAATCGTAGACAGTTGTACTGTTACAACCTCACGGTGTATTGATAATTAAGAACTATGTCATGTAAGCGCCGGTTTGCTTCCGGGCAGGTCTCTGAAAAATAAACTTTAAAAAACACCTTACTTTTGTTTCACTCCGCGTTTAGATCCTCAGCAGTAGGCAGTGGACACTGGTGAGCATCAAGCGCTTCGGCTAGACCAGGTGACAAGTATGCCTAATCGTAACGACCAATTTGCCGTGTTGCTTACTAATATTCGAGTGACGTAAGCTGAACAGTTTGTTAGAATTATGACCTACATTAATTCCAGTCATTTTGTCTTGTTCTTCAGCGAAGTAATAGCTGTTTCCGGACCCGATGGTTTAAGAACAGAAATCTGATTTTGAACGTGACTGGCCCTATTAGATAGCTTTCGTTCAGATACACTAACACAAACCATCTTTGAAAAGGTTAGAATACTGTTCTTTTACATCTGAGGGCATTTTTCTTGTTTTCAAGTCATCATCTGTCATTTACCTTAATTTCTGAAAACAAGTTTTTTTTTCGTATGAGAACTGAGTTGACTACAGACTGAATTCGGTGTTACATTGAACAAACTGAGTTCATCAATCCAGTGTTCACCTAATAAATTACCCTATATTTCCTTTAAGCTATATTGAAGATCACTGACACAGTAGTTGCCAAGTTGAATCACATTCTGGCTAGTGTAAGAGTCTATGGATCCCCTTAAGATGTACGCAAAATCAAAAACCATGCCTACTTGCCGGCTTAATATTGTACTATTCAGTCGACTGTTCTCATCCGATTAAAAGTGTTTTCTGGTTATAGGCTCGTAAATGCAAGACACGTAACCGGCATTCACGCAATACAGGTAGATGGAACGCTTATATGATAGCACTGACGAACAGATTTGCTGGATTTTCATCTTATTTTTTTAAGAGGAATTCTGTAACTTAAAGTTGTGGCTCTAGATAAAAATCACTAATCATCATGCTAGTGGTAATGGTTACAAGATTGGTTGAAGAAGCAGCAGGTGGGTTGATCAATGATGGTATAGATACATACAGTGCAAGTTCCTTCTCACAACCGATGAATGAGATACCGGTTGAACACGAAAGTTGTCTGGTCGCCGATCGATATATCTGTGAATTCGAAATGAGGAAAAGCCCAAAGCCGAAAGTGCCTCACTTGTCTACTTAAGACAAGCATGCTGGAAACTAGTGTCCAAACCTGTTAACCCTTAATAAATCACTTTTGGTAATGTGTTCCGTGGGCAGACAGGAGATATATTTACAGTGAGGACCCGTTCAAAACAAATTATAAAATATGTGCACTCTAACGTGATTTAATTACAGCACATACCTCTGCTTACTTAGTGAATTCGAATTAACCAGTTTATTTCACACAAAGCACGTAACATCACACAGATTGAGGTTCAAGGTGAACGGTAAACATAAGTGTAGGGAGCCCACTTTAGGCGCCGTACTGTTAGATCAATCTAACTATGAAACTGTTCAGTAGCATATTCACAGCTGTTTTGACGCAGAGTACATAGCGCACCACGTGATCTAGTAGAACTGGGAGTGAACTTTAATCTGCATGCCAAGTAAAATTGTTTGTAACTCTTCACAGTGTGAGGATTATAAATGAGTTTTATAGAAGCATCCTATCCGGTTTGTTGAGTTTCCAGTGTAATGTTAATGCACGATACAGTGTAAATGAAAATGACTCACCTCAGTGATCTTGCCAGCACTGTCTCAAGACAGTCTAAGCAGAACACAGAAAACAGAGAAATAGGGAAAATTCCAGTTCACCGACACATGTATGTGAAATACGAAAAGCACATTGGTTACAGCATAACCTTCATTAATCTGTATGTCCAGGTTATTACAAGTGGTCCCACAGTGCTTCGAAACGCTCACATAACACACCTGGTAGTGCTTCAGCTTGAACAGTCAACGATGCGGATGGTCTTCTAGTTCCCTGATTCACTCATTGGGATCGAATTAAGCTTAGCCCCTTAGCTACTTACAGAAAATTAGCGATTCAAATAAACAGTGGTTCTCGGCGTCGACCTTATCACAACTCACTCATCTCAAGCAGACGTTATTAATGGGTGTGCACAAGGTGCGCAGCATCCCAGCTATGTTCTCAGGAGATTTGTGCTTTCGAGCTGTCCGCAATATGTTATGTGCAACTTATTCATAATTCTTGCCGACTGGACCGATTCTCAGCATCCCAAAGCGTTTATGGTATTTTATTTATCTCCCAGTTCTTTGTGGATATGTCCTTTAATGTTGATTAGTATAAGTTCAGTAGGGGTGAGAGCAGGTGAATGCGGTATGAAGCTGACTAGTTTTGTTGTTGTTTCCCAGCAAAACAGTTCTTCTAGCCTTGCTTGACAGGGTGCACCTTCCCGTGCAATGAAAACATTTACATCAGCTATTAATAGAACTGTTCAGACTAAAATTCACTTTTCATGGCACAGCTGATGATACTGTCGTTAGCCACTAAGAGTTATTCTTGCCTCCGTCCCACTAAATGCTCTGTCCCAAAATCACCTCAGCCCTGAAAAGTAAAACTCGTTTCGTCAATCCGTATTACTTGAATCTATATGTCGTTAGGACTGTCACAACGAGACTGGACCTTGACGCGGTGTGACGGCTTGCGCATCTCGATGAACTACTGGGCCAAACTGGACGGTGTGGTCACCACACCGGTGGAGTCACTCATGCCAGGCAGGCCAATAGGTAGAGGTCTGACAAACCAGTCTCCTGGTCCTCCACGTTGGGTGTTGGAAGAAGGTTGTTATCTTCTTCCGGAAAACATACCAGTTCTAATACACCGCCACCCACCCGCTGCCCTGCGGTATAGACTTTTGAGCCACAGGCTTTGGTTGAGAACCCCAATCGTTCTCCTGTCTAGGTCTGGGCACCCTGACAGTATCTCAGTCCACCTACAACCATGAACAGTCACAACACTAGTAATTCCACACTGCATCGGCCGTCTCGCAGTGTAAACCGGATCGCCCTATCTGCTGCATATAGCAGGGTGGATAGGCGAAAAAATTGCTACTACTGACCCCTCCCCCACTGTCCTATCCAATTTAGTTCTCAGGCCCTTCCCAACCTCAATTTCTGATAGTTACTCCACAGGTCCCACAACAGATGTAGCTAGCCGTAGTAACACTGAGCCGGTAAGTTCCGTCTCTTGCCACTCAGCTTCAGGCCTCTTTCGTCCCTTGCTTAGACTCAAAATGCGAATTAATATAGGTGCCTTCAACGTTCGCACTCTAAAACAGATAGGTCAACAAGCCGCTCTTGCACGAACATTAGACTCATTAAATGTCGATATCTGCTGTATCTCGGAAACTATAATAAAATACAATAGTCAGCGTATGGAATTAACAACACCTGCATTGTCTACCGGATACTGGTTATACACTTCGGGTGACTCCACAGCCGTTGTTACAGGTCAGGCTGAAGTAAGTGTAGTCCT
>LUCH01000654.1:141473-152504 GCA_013368495.1 Paragonimus heterotremus | reverse complement strand
TTACATTTAGACATCGGATGACAAAATGCTGGGCCTAGTGATAACGCCTCTAGCATAGTACGGCTTAGCGTTATGAAGGAAAAGTTGTAAACATACCGTTCTGGTTCTGTTGGAAACTCAGCTTGCAGTTTGATTGAATTCAAACTACACAACACCTTTTTCTCATTGTTTCCCACTTGTTTTTGCACCTCCATCTGTACGTATTGTACGAACAACCTTCTGTCCTCCTCGGGGAGCGTCTCGACCGAAATAACATGCTGAAGCCAATTACGCGTTATATCGTCATTTGTTTGCTGACCACCAATCTATTTTTGTTTTGATCATGACGTTGTAAAGTTTTAACAGTGGGCGGCGTGTTGCAACGACGTAAGGTATCCCAGTAAAACCTCAGGAACTCCCTGTTGTCAATGCAATCACTGATAAGTCTTACAACAGCGTTCGGTTTTCCGATTCTGTTACTAAACCTAACATAATAGTTAAGTTGCTTCATCAGATTTCGGTCTTCTACTCGTTTCAGTCCTCTCCAGATTCCTGTAGAATTCATAAGAAGTCAATTTAGCAATCAACTGTACGGTAATTCTCGAAAAGCGTTTGTTACATATGAAGATTCCCTATTCTCGTTCAATTTTTTCATGGAAACATTCCGGAAAATTCGCTCGAGCTGTCCAGTAAGCCTGGTGTTGAGCTTCTTACTGAAACTTGGTTGACCGACATGGAGCATAGGAATGAAACTGTTTTGCTTAGCCCCTCCGTCGAAGACATGCAGACCGTATTGGACATGATGAATGACCGGGCTGGTTTGTACGGAATGCATATCGCACCTTCAAAGGGTAAAGTGCTGCTCCAAGATTGGAGTGTTCCCACTCTTATTTTCTTCATTGCGGGTAATCCGTTTGGAACTGCGGATAGTTTCATGCATGTGGACAACACTGTCTGGTCAGCTTTCAGTGTCGCCGAAGAGATATCAGTGAGGATAGCAAAGACACGAGTTGTCTGTGCCAAACTGCGTCATCTGTGGCATCGAATAAACGTTTGAATGTTGCTGCAAATAAGGCTGTATAATGCTTGCATACGTTCTGTTTTGCTCTATGGTTCGGGAACGTGGACTGTTCGCAACGATGATATATAATCAGACTTGCTGTGTTTGATCATCGCTGTCCCTGCAACTTAACCCGCATTAAATGGACTGAGCGCGTGAGCCATGCGGCAATTCGCCGGTGCATATTCCGGGACGCTGAGAATGCGCGGTCGGTTGGCTAACACCTCACATTGCGATGGTTGAGTCGCGTAGGCCGTACACCAGCTGGGCGTTTACCTTACCAGTCATTATATACTGAGAACACCAACAGTGGGGTAAAGGCACGTAGTGGTGAGGTAACAACGTGGTCACGAAATTGGATAACCATGACTGTTCTACTGAGCAACATGTATAGGTGTCGCCTGTCTAGCTAGGGTCTTCATGATCACTCAAGTCGCTTGTTAGAAACATTATCCGAGATGTTAGTGTGCCGCAGTCAGTGGCGCATGTGCATCCATACCATTTATAGTTCTTCAGCTAATTCCCCTTTTATTACTTTCTAACCATCTTGGTAATGTTTTCTTCTAGAGTATTCCACGTCAGTGTTGAGGTGAGTGGCGACTCGGGTCACCGTACCTTCTGGTCAGGCTAATGACTGTTGTGATAAAGATGATGACTGATACGTGAGATCAGTTTTCAAATTACGAAACAGTTCAAGCTGGTAATGTTTGTGTACAAGTACTTTGTGCTGTCTTGTGAAGCGTGCGCTGTGCTACAATTCCGATTAAGCTTAGCAAACTGATCGCAGATTACCATTTATCAACAACAGTAACCTTTGAATACATGGGCCAGTTATCGCTTTTATTCTGAGTTGGGTAGCGAAACACACTTTATGTAGTACATAAATATATTTTCATCTGCAAAAGTCGTACTTTTTATGGTTTTTTACATCACTCGCTGGTTTAGAAGCATTACTCTTTGGGTTCCAAAGTGGTAACGGGTCTTTTGTCCTCATTTTTGATATGTGCTTGTTACTTCAGGTCGCTTGATGCTAAAACACCATTCTAATTGGTTGAATAAAATACCGTATGCGGTTAATCGATCTTGTTTTGTTTAAACATATCTTTTCAGTGGGATTCTCGGATGCTGTTTAATTCCCTTCTGCTGCATTAGTTGCAAAGATGCACTACACACATGCCCCAGGTGCGGAACTGCCATCACAACAGTTAAGCGCTGCTGACAGACAATGTATTGGTTTTTGTTTTTAATTTTCATTCTTCCAAAGGAAGTAGTTTTTTCTAAAGAATAACTGGTAAATTGTATTACTTCTAACAAATTATTTCTCTAAATTTATATACAAAAATTTAACAGTTGTGTAACGTTTATTTTGATCATTGAGAAAATTTCTTATATAGAAAACTTTCGATGGTACATGTATTCATTCCTGTTTGCTTTGAGCAGTTTTAATTGTCTTTCTCGTGTGTGTGGCTTTGGGATTGTCTTCGCTTTTGGAAAGTGTAAAGTCTCCTGATAAGTTTAGTGTACGGCAGTTTGGGCTGTGTGATTGGTGAATAGTTAATTTCAGTGGTATTATCATTTTGTTGTTCAGTTGTTAACGGGTATAAATTTAACATACAAAGAGAAGCCGTGTCTGTCAGAGCTGATACGAACCTGATACGTTTCTTTACTGACAATGTTCACGTGATCTGTGACACTATGATTAAGGCTTTTGATACGTAGTTTTGACCTTTTTGGTCGTCAGCGTTGTATCATCTCGCTGTGTAAAAAACACGATGGTGATTAACATTGAACATGATGTGCAATAATGAAAATGTTTGTAACTGCGTTTGATATGATTTTAAGCGTACCTTTTCTTATGTCAAATCCACTTTGGTCATCACTAACCCCTGATGTGAGTTTGATGTGTTTCATCTGAGACAACTAGTCAAACTTGCCAAAAGAAGATACTCGGCGCTCTCAGGTATAGGGTAGTGTAGGTTTTCTTGAGACTAGTGTCGGATAAACAGTTTAAAGCATTTCGATACCGTAGACACTTCTCAGTAGGTAGTATTGGATGCGTACTACGTATTTGATTGTTTCGGCGCAATTAACCAAACAAAACTCTCTCAGTCTATTATGCGCAAGCTCGAGTAGATTCAGGGATCTCATGGAGCACATTTTCGAATTACCTTGAGTCGACTCAGCTCGGGTACAAAATGGATTACTGTGTACGTAATAAGATCGCATTGTCACGAAGATAATGTAGTAAATATTGTTTTTGGAACTTTGATCAACATGTCAACTACAACACTCTTGGATCAAACCTCAAGTTTTCCATTCTGCACAAAATTCACTTATGTGAACCTGTACGACCTACGGTATTTCACATTTGGACTGATGGACTGATTTTGTAGTAGGTGCTTAATTAAGCACAACAAACATGTTTGTTCTGAGGACTTCGGTCATTTGAATTGATGTCAGCCTTGTTCCCTTCGCATGATGGAAATACTTTGTGCCAAGGGTTTCCGTACACGTCGTGGGTTTACATTACTTCAGCCGCCTAGAAAATATCTTGTCAAACTACTTTTGCTGTTTGTTGAAATTGTTGAAACAGTTTGAACACTTCGGTCAGATCGACCACTTGACCATCTTCCGTTAGCTAACCAACAAGCGTGCTGATTATGAGCTTGCCTGTTCCGTTGTTTAATCGAACCCTTCACACTAGCGGACAACCAACTTCTTGAGCATATATTTCAAGTGTGGTAAGGCAGTTCGATCGTCAGGTGAAGAGGCTTTATAAGCGAGCGCATACAGTAACATGAGCGGAAAATTTGAGTGAACGTTTGACCAAATCACTTTTGAACAGATGGATGAAAATAAGCATCTGTTTGGACAGCAATGACCAACATTTGGTGACGTCAATCAACGTGTTTTCTTTTTAAAATTTGACTATTTTTTGCGGACAATTTTAAGTCAGTAACAATACCAAAACCGTTATACGACCAAAATACCAAAATCATTGTTGTCAGCAGAGAAATCATGATACATCAATGTTTTTGTAAAACGTAGATATCAGTTAACTTCGTCGGTGGCCTGTCTGACATTAATTTTCCTTCTGAGATTATGAGGGTCTTGCCGTCTGCGTTTGCTAGCATTTCAACCATACCGCGCTTGTATGTGACCGTTGAAAAGATACAAAAATCCAAGTCGTTTTCATTTCATTTGAGGTTGACTAACCGTAGCATTGTGTCGGTAACGTACACAATAAAGAAGAAACTTTCATGCACTCCATTTCGCACGACACAGACCAGTCACGATCAATATTTGTATGACAATCAACAGACAGCGGAACATGGTGAGAAGCCGAAGTAAGCAAAAAAAGAAGTCCTTCTCAAATTAGTGAATGTCAGGTTTGCTCACTGTTGACTTTTTACATTGGCATCCTTGTGTGGTGGCTAGGTTTTCTATGGGATTGAGGTTAGAATTGAAAGTCGACCAGTTCAAGCTCTCACTCCTCCGTCTAACCACCCCTGTCCTCATAATATATGGTTCATGAACTGGAGCAATGTCTTGCTGGAAACTTACAGTCGCAGTCCAATTTGAAGAAATCCGGATCAATGAAGAAGCATCCGGCATCAGACAGGGAGAAACATTTTCATGATTATCGTTGTATGCGGCCAGCTCACTTGCAACAGAGGCCGAAAATGTCCACTTGTACGACCAACGAGACTTACTCAGTGCATCTGTTGACAGGTAACTCCTCCTTCCGAGAAGGACTCCGAAGAACTCAAATTTTATTCCATGAAAAATTATGCAGTATCTGTAGCCCATTCAATGAAAAGCTTTCACTCATTACGTTTTACTCCAACTGTGAAGCACCGTTTAGCTCCAGCTACAAAAACATATGGGACTGTCACGTTCAGGCATTGAGTTGGGCTTCGAAGCACTTCGTAATGTGTTGAAAAACAATCGTTAACGTGGTGTTACTTCTGGGTTTGTCGGCACCGTTTATCTTGTCGTTTGCTTTAACTGTGCGTTACCCTTTTATATATTAACACTGGGCTTGTCATTATCTCTTGACTCCTGAACTTCTACTGAATCAACTCCGATGGTCCACCGTATCTCTAGAGTGTTGAAATCTTCCACTTTCTCAGTCGACTAGATTACTAGTTTGTAGCATGACAGTCAATGCAAAGTCAACTTCCAGTCACATAGATGTTACTCCATCACGAAGTCAATATCGGACCACCAGAAGTAACAGTGATCACTAGGTGATTGAGCACACCCGGTTCCCAATGGGCTTGCGCTCAAGTGACCGGTTGATGTTTGGCAGCGCCTCAGTCTACCAACGACTTAGCAATCCGGGGCAATCGCACAATGTTGCCGAAAGCATTCTTTCTATTTATGTGTATATTGTGTCCATCGAAAAAAAGGCATCTATCCGAGTTCAGTTTACTGACTTATAAAGATGAATGTTCGTTTTTCGCAAATATGGCTGGCCTTACAATAAAAACACTCACTCACAGATTATGATCCCGTATGAGTTTGTTATGGGATAGATACACTTCGATAAAATTGGACTGGTTATCACTCGATAAGGCCCATGTAGTTATCTTATAAATTCGTCAGACAGTTTCGTACAGTTCAACGATACATCTGTTGCATTCATATATTATGTTCAGAGTGTGGTTACAAAGTTGTCGGCTAAAGTCTAGAAACGTATCCGTTACTGTACGCTTTCACTAAGCACCCTACAATGTCGAACCACCCCTTATTCATGTAAACCAGATTTAACTCAGACATTTCTTTATCGATCATCAATAGGCAGAGTCTTGATTTTAGTTGGAGCTAATGGATAAAAAGTTGGGAATATAGAAAATCAATAACCGACATGTCGCAAAAAATTAAATTTCAGTATTCTTCCAGTTAGCTAGTGAATGTGGCCGAGCGTTTACAGGTACCGATTCAGTCATGCCTAAAGTGAGGACAACGACGTAATTATCAGCATGGTTGCCTCGTAAAAACTTAACCGGAGAACTAGTCCCCAAATCGACAAGGATATACGCTAATGACGAGGTATAACAATATCAAAACTCAAGTATAGTGCTTCTTTTTGAAAAAGACCAACTGAAACGACTACGGGGATGCGAGAACTGCGCCGCTCAATTTAAATAATACCAACCCCTCCCCCCCATTAATAATGCGTAATTCTTCTAGTTGTTGCCGGTTTGTTTCGGTATCGTTATGCAGTTCAGATGCTATGTTTACCATTGTTGTGCCCGTCGTGTTGAGCTCATTTGCTAGGTTGAGACTGGGAAAAACTATCGGTGGGAAAGCTGCCCCTTCATTTGTTCACATCTGCGTGAAACCTATCATCCTGTCCTCAGTAACTCCGTTCATCGCTTTCACAGTTCCAGTTTCTGTCCGTATGCGTACATTGTCTTACTATTGTTGGACGTGCGAGATTGGTTGTTATACTTGTACAAACTGCTCGACAGGTAACGGAGAAATGGGGCAAGTATATCTTCCCGTTTATAATTTGGGAATCTCAGAGTGGTTGTCATGTGGTTAAACCGGTTGGTGTTATTCGTTGGTTTTATTCATCATTAATAAGATTATTAGTAATGAGACAGCAGTGAGTTGTTAATTCCTGCTGCTGTTTAACCGTCATTAGACCATAAACAAAATGCAAATCCTAGCAAAGAAGGAAGAAGAAAGGGAGAGGATCTAACACCCAAAAATATTTACGCCTGTATCCAAACAAGCAAAGTGAAGGTGTTTATACTTTGCAAAAGTCAACCGATCTATAAATGAAAGTAGTGTCATCGGCCAGACAGCTTCCCCACGGACTTCATTGCCCAGTCTCAGTAATTGCCTTTATTTCACAAGTAAGTCAGCCAAACGACGACAACATTTGACCCATCAAGCTCAATTAACCGTCATTTCACCCAAAGTTCCCAGTCATCGACAGTTTGGGTTGCGACGGCAGGACAATAGCAGACAAATCAGACCTACAGTGGAAAACTTCCTGGTGACCACATTCCTCCATGCTAGATCATCACTGGTCCGTCTCATCCGTTACGCAATACGGCCGCAAAGTCGGTATTGAACGGTGTGACAGAGGACTAATAATGTTATATAACAAGCACCTTCGTTTGTGAGTAGTACAGTGCGTACAATTTGGGACTAAGGGGCATGTCTCAATGCCAGGAAGACGAGGTACCAAAAGCGACTATTGCAGTAGTGTGTAAGCGCCATGCGGAACATGTCATTGAGGCGAATGACAACGTATTGCTGCACAGTGTATGTGCATCAAATTGTACGCGTGTGTGGTCGTGTCTTAGGTTAGCCTATGAGGATTTTCATGCAATAAACAACTCCACATGCTAAGTGACTTTTTCAGTCACAGCAATCTGTAATTCAACGAATGCGAGGAGGAAGCTAACATGGCCGCATCCGTTCGAAAACGAGGAGATCCGGTTGTTTTGGAGGACTTCTAGGACGTGGCCAAAGTGGTCGGAGTCAAGACTGACCGTGAGGAGCTGGTTGCCTTGCAGAATTTGGTGAGGGGCACGAAGGTGGCGGTGCTAAACGCAGCGCGAAGAGGCATACAAAGCTGAAGTAGGTGGCTGCCATGAAGGTGTTGATGGCTGCGTTTGACAGATCGGCTGATCGCAAGGAGGTCACGTGGCGGTTTAAACAGGCTAGGCATGAACAAGGAGGAGATCCCTTCAAGTTCGTCGCCACCTTCCAAGGGCTACTAGTTAAGACACCACTAGAACTGGGTCAAGAATCAGAACAGCAGTTGTTAACGGAGCGGTTTTTTGAAGGTCTTCCGATGGCGGTTTGAGACCAATTCCGTATTAACCAAGTTAACCTGCGGTTGGACCTTGAGGAGCCTCCGAAGATGACGCGGGAGTTTGAAGTTATGTCCGTGACCTCGAAGGATACGAATGGCAGTGTCCAAAATTAATGTTCTATGACTGTTCGTTTTGTTGGGGACATCAACTAGTAATGGGACCGATGGAGAGGAGAGCCGTACATACAAGGGTTAACGTTGACGGAAAGATAGAACAGTTCTTGGTCGATACGAGGTCGGGTACTCCGGTGACTGCTCAGGGAAACGGAACATACAACCAACATTTGTGATTATCATCACGGTCGGGGATCATAAACTATTAGCGGACGGTATGAAACAATGTGAGATGCGTATTGGCAGTCATACTGTGAAGCTCCGTGTCATCATGTCCCCAGAATCTAGGCGAACGATTTTCGGAGCTGGTTTCCTTGCTGCCATAATTGACCTCAAGCTCAAAAAGCCGTCAACCAGCTATGGGTCACTCATACTCGAAGACAGGATAGCGTCAACCAAGTACGAACGGTCAAAACCCCCATTTGCATAGCCCCTTTGCTCCAGTCCACAGTCGAGAAATATGCGGAAGTATTTACGAACGACGATTATCAGTACGAATTCTGCAACTGGATTGCACATGAAACAACAATAACCTGAACATATCGACTTCACGGGTCCTGTAGGATACCAATTCATTTTGAGGAGGAATGGAAAAGGCAAGTACAGAACACGCTGGATGAGGACGCTATCGGAGAAGCCAACAGTCCGTACAACTCGCCTTACCTGCTGGTAAAGAAGTCCAACCGAAAGTATTGCTTTTGCGTGGATTTTAGAGGACTAAATAGGGTAACACAAAGAACAGTTCTGTCATTACCGTCCCTCGCTGATATTTTTGACAAGCTGCAACAAACGAAGCTGTTCACAGTATTAAACTTACGCTCCGGATACTGGCAGGCACTGATCAAACCTACGGAGCGTGATAAAACAGCATTCATTATAGACAAAAAATGGTATCAGTTCAAGCGCATGTCGTTTGGCTTATTTGGGACACCATTCACATTTCAATGCCTGATGGTTCAGGTGGTAAGACGAATGGATTATGTGGCGGTATGAAGAAATGATATTGTTATATTTAGTAACACGGAATCAGAGCATGCTGCTCATATAGATGCTGTCTTAAATTGGAATAAGAATTCAGGACTACGGATCAATGCCGAAAAGTCACAACTCAGACGATCATCGGTGGTGTTACTGGAACACAAGGTGAGTCAAGGTGAAATCAGACCTCTGCTGGAGAAAATACTGACAATTAGAGAGGCTGTGGCTCCGAATTCTAAACGAACGTTAGGACAATGTTTTAGTCGAGCAGGGTACTGCAGTCGGTTCACTCCATTACATCACCATTGTACGAACTTCTTCGAAAAGACAAGAAATGTGAATGGACTAACGATGCCCAGAGGGCGTTCACGCGAGTGCAACAAGCGATGAACGAGCAACAGATGACGCTGAAACTTCCGAATACAAAAGAAACGTTCATCCAAGCAGCAGATGCCAGTGACGGTGACATTGGGACAATACTCAATCAAAGGGAGGGAGTAATTGAATACGCCAGCAGGGTCCTGATCCCAACGGAGCCGAAGTATTCGACCATTGGGATGAAATGTTTTGCAATTGTCTGGAGACGGATCACAATCCTCTAGAATGTATCAGGGATGCAGAGACCCGAGAGACAAATTAGTCCGATAAGCATTGCGTTTACAGGAATATGATTTCACGATCAATCATGTGCCTGGTTCGAGAAATTGCGTCGCTGATTTTACTTCTTGATTGCAGATAGACGATGAACCTCCCCAAGTGGTTTTGGGAGTCAACGGCTCAGTAATTAAACATGACTCACAAACACCAGTGCGTTTACAATGTCACGACAAGGCACTTTAGAAAGTGACTGACGCTCTGGCAAGAAGCTTGAGGGTTCCAACAAAGAGTGGAGACGGGGAAAAATGAATAATCGCTTCTCAACGAGGAAGATTTGGCCTTTCCAGTGCGAGTGTATTAACGTGGCAGCAAGACATTCACCGCTCTCATGTGATGACCGTAACGTGACAACTGTGGATGAAAGTGATGGAAAACCGCTACGAAATGACACTCGCCGGATGCACCAGAACTTCTGATCTGCCGCAACAAAAAACATGTTGACCGAAAATAAACGGAGATGTTACGGCTTACGTGGTTGCCCGCCAACGGTGTCATTCACTGAAAGGCGACGGGTAGGGAGTCCAATAGCCCTTACAGCCAATTCCGGCCTCCGATATCTGCGAACTCTGGTCAGTAGATCCTATGACCTCATTTCGAGTGATCACTTACAGTAACCGGTACGTTCTGGCCATCACAGAACATTTTATCTGTTGGATCGAAACGACTGGCGTTCCCAACCAATATGTGTCTACAGGGAATGCATGGTAATGAAGCACATCTTAGCCAACCACGGCGTACCAAAAGCGATAATGACGAATCAGGAACCGTGTACTGAAAACGAGGAGTCTCGAACACGCATGTAACAACTGAGAATTAAGTTCATTCAAACAACACCATATCGCCCGCAGAACCGTAAAAGAGTGCCATATCGGCCATGGCAGTCTGTATTACCACCGATGCTATTAGCTCACCGTGTGTTCGTTTAGGCGAGCACGAAGACATCTCTATTTCAGTTGATGTGCGATAGAACTCTTCGATTTTCAGTAAATAAAGACGTTGGAATATGACCGTGGTTCATTAATTCCGTCAGGGAATTGGTCGCTGAAAGTGGTAGACTCAAACAAAATGTGGAAGTGTCTCTGCACACTCAAAACAGCGGTTAACAGCTCAATGCCTGGGTGAATTTAAAATGTTCAGTTCAGGAAAAAGGGTGAAATATCGAAACAATCGGAACAGAGGTGCCAGCCGTCAGACCTAAGAAAACTTCTGCCTAAACAGAAAGGTTCGTATTTTGTTATTTCCAGATGGGGTCCATTATACAACATCACGAAGGACGACGAGACGGAACGATTGCGTGACAGTGAGTTAGTGGCGCGATATGAAGGCAGGGAGACCCAGGAGATCAGTGAGCTAAGAGGAAACACTGCGTTGGTCGGAGAGGATTCGTCAGCAGATTCAGAGAAGC
>LUCH01000654.1:94548-130154 GCA_013368495.1 Paragonimus heterotremus | reverse complement strand
CAGCATCAGCATCAGCATCAGCATCATCATCATCATCATCATCATCATCATCATCATCATCATCATCATCATCATCATCATCATCATCATCATCAGCATCATCATCATCATCATCATCATCATCATCATCATCATCATCATCATCATCATCATCAGCATCATCGTCTCTTGTGGTTTGCGCTGATGTTTAATTGCCAGTTAACTATGAATAGTAACGTGAGGTCTATGGAAGAAGAAAGGAAGGGGATAAAACTATTGAGAACAATTAAGTAAACACTCAAATAGTCAGTGCAAAGTTACCCACACTTTGCAAAATAAATCGGAGTTATAAGTGAACGTCAAACGTTAACAACTTTTCTTAACCGCGTTTGGTTAGCATAAAACTCAAAAACAAGCAACATTAAAACGATCGAGCCCGATTAGCCACCATCTTACCCGGTGTCTCCAGCTACCGACTCCATGTATCGTGATGATCCAGGACTTTCACAAATACTGAATTTACGGTCTCTCACGAGTGCTCAGAAGGCAGTTTGCTAATTCAAGTCAGCGAATTTCCATAGTGGCTATTGTTGGGGTTTCTTAAGGCCCTTGTAATCTCACAACACGATTATTCACGTAAGCTACTCATGCACAACATGAACATACATGATGCACAGAAGACTGTGACCTAGTTAACCTTCTTGCACTATATGTTCTAGTGGATATCGTGGGTTAAGTCTTACAAACCATTAGTTTAATTCTGAATGCAGGGGAGCATCTTTTGTTTGTGTGTAAACCAGATGCTAATTCGTTTCCAAATGTATCATCCAGTTAACTAGAGTTGTTCTGTAGTGCACAACGTAATCAACTAAATATCCTCATGATTGCATTTCAGAAAAAACATCTACATTCATTCGAAGTAAAATAACGGATTTGTTCCACCCATTACAGAAACTCGATTATGACATCAACCGTTCAAAGAATCAATTTAGAGAGGCATCTCTAATGTTCTACTGGCAGAAAGTCACTCATGCATCCCGGACTTCTGAGATTGGTTAAGGTGACGAATACCGGTAGACCCTGAAATTAGTGCTCAAAATATGTAGCAGATTACCTGTTTGAAAAGTGCAGCTATGTGTTATGCAAGTTGTACTTAAGTAGATTGCAAAGTATCTGGTAAAATGTCATTTGTATATGTATGGATCACAGAAGTTATTCAGGAAGACTGATTGTTTCCAGTATAAAGTTCGAGCATAGTCTACTGGCATGTTTGTTTGTGTCCAGCCAGCTGAGTGAACATCAGGTAAACAGATTTCATTTGAAGACTATTTCCATTTATCGTTAGTCCTGTTATTGTACCTCCTAACGTACAGTGTACTTTGTCTAAGTAGTGACCATGCCATCATCTACTAGAACACCCTGAGCGTATTGAACCCGGTCAGTGCTTCAGTTACTTCTGTTCCACTACAAATATTTTCATGGAACTAACAAAGCAACCGTCCAACGACTGTTTTGTCATCGTTATTAATGTTATTATTAGTATCGGTAATAGTATACGCTGTAATTACCTTGTAAATTAAGTAAATTAACGGAATAACAAGACAGCTCGTTTGTGTTGATTGAGGACAACCCCACCTTAATTGACCGTAGTAAGTGAATCAAGATGAGTTGTGATCGAACTGGTCTCATTTGAGTGATTTTGACTATATTTCTGTTCATGTTTCAGGCTCAATCTTGTTGACTCGTGACAAATACTTGCTAATTTGGTTGAGCACCGCTTATATTTGACAGCAGCTTCTGTCTTCAAATAGACTCTAGATCCAACCTTTTTCTAAGGGGATCACCAAACTCGAAGTTTGATCTTTCAGTTAATTTCGTAAGGTTAACATTCCAATCGCTAGAATGTACTTCGGTTAATTTGTTCAGTAAAACTTCATACTAATCGACATTGCTGTGAACAGCAGTTTGAGAACAATCCGAAATGTATAAATATTAAATTGAGCAGCGATGTTAACGTGTTGGCCGTGACACAGGTCGATTTACTGAAAAGTTGCTCTTCAAATTTATGAATTACAGAAAATGCTGCATCTGCTCAATATCAGAAACTGAAGAAATGTTTAGCGTCTGCAAATAATTGCCTACGTCATTTCCGTTGTAATGAATGCGCAGAAAACCTGGTCAAAAACCAACTGTAAATAAGCAGACCATACTTACCATAATTACCACTTTCTCACATGTTGATTAGCTCACAGATTTATCCGTTAGGAAAAAAATTGTTTATGACAGCCTGTCTTTGTGTTGATTGCAGTGTATGAATAGCAGCAGTGTAGACATTTATATTGACGGCCGACTCAGCGCATTTCCTAATATTTTGGGGACCCCGGAAACCGTATAGTCCATTGTACAGTTTAGCCGATCATCCAGTTGTCTGTTGGGCAAGGAATACTGAACTCTGCTAACCTCTCTGCTTAACAGTCTAGTGAATGTCCTGACTTACCCCCACAAGATCGTCAAGGACCTCACACATGTGTGATATAACCTTGAGATTCATTTAGGCACCTAACTTAGTTCATGCTAATCTTGTAGCATCTGCTTTTCAGTCCCACAAATCAGCTGAGTTCTCAATTAATCTAAAATGCCAGACAGTTCGCGCCATCCAAGGTCGATGAGAAACTTTCGGAACTGGATCATATTTAACCGGAGCTTAATGTTGGATAAGTTATTGGCAAGTTAATGTTTATCTTTGGTGCAGTGACCACGGACTCCTCACATTCCAATTAATGGATGAAATACAGATAATTCCGCTACTGGAAATTTAGTAGAGAACTTTCACCAAGTGAACCGAAATGACTCAGCAATATATGTTATCCAGGCCCTTCAACTTATTCGCTATTCGATCAGCACTGACATTTCGTAGTAAACTCTTTTATTATGACCGTCAGCGCATATGTTCCGATCAAGCAAGCTAGACGATCTAGGTTCAAATACCCATTTGAACGATGCGCAAGATGTTCACTAACAGTAATGGGAGCGTGCTTGGAGCATGCAAAAATCGAAGAAGACAGGAAAAAACATAGTGAATATTGTATAGCCCGTAACCTTAAAACAGCCGTGCGTGCCAATAAATATCATTGCCTGTTTGACCTAACAAACAAGTTTAGTGTCGATCCAAAACAGCTCCACAGAATCAGTAATTACATTTGGTACCAATCCCGTCAGTGTGGTTAGAACAGTTACTTCCACACCGCGGGTCCTGTTCCCAAAACTTTCAACGCTCCGTGAAAAAAAACGTCTCCAGTTCCTGATTTCATCTCTTCTCTACTATCGAACAAGTGTGCGAAAAAATTGTCAAGACCGTTCTTCTCTGGGAAAACAAATCTTCCAAAGCATGAAAACTGTACACAGTTTCAGTGTTATTTACAACACGTCTGAAAGATAGGGGATCACTTGAAAGACGACCTGTTGTGAAAGTACTTCATCTTTCCGCACTGCGAGCTGAAGATCAACGAGGGTTACAGAAGGAATTCTCGTGTATTGTCAGTTTCCTTGGTGTCGGGAAAGATTGGACAGAAGTCGCTGGTGAAGGCAAACCAGTTGATGTGATTCTTCTAAACTGGTTCTATAGAATAAATTATTTGACGCTCTGTGTGAAGTTTCGTAATTATGACATAGGCAGTCTCTTATCCATGTGTTTTACCAAATACCTCAAAGATGGTTGCCTTAATGTCGAAATAAGTGAGCCTTCGTGTCATACTGGTATTGTGCCCCCAGTTGTTTCCCAAAGAGTTTCATGCCAGGACCACTACTTTTTACTATATCTGTGCTTAAATCTCCAAAGGTTGTCAAATCCGCGTTGTTTTTATATTCTGATGACCAATATCTGGAAGGTAATGGACAATGTGGTTGAAAATAACAAGCCACAGAGCGAATTAAACTCATTACTTCGTTGAATTACAAATAACTGGCTCCCGACTGGCATGTAAAACTTAAAATAATGCATCTCCGTCAGTAGAATTCCACTGACTACTGTCTAAGAGGCGAAGAATTTGGTATAAATGTACGCGTGTGGTGGTCTCGACTTGAGCATGGTTGTCTCAAATGACCATTGTATCTGTGAAAAGGAAGTACAACACGGCGATCGTGTGTCCCACAAGTTGTTCGAACTATTACGCAAAAACATTTCTTCCGTCATGTCCAGTTCGATAAAGCACTCCTTCTTAGGCAAAATATCTAAGCTTCCTGAGCATATTTCTTGTAGGAAATTAAACTGGTTGAAAAAATACAAGGCAGGATCACAAAGTGGATATTCATACCCCAAATTTATCCCCACCCATATGAGTTGCGTAAGTTGGTGCAGTTTTTAAAACGCTAACGGCATATCAGGGAAAACGTGAGTTTGATACAAAGTACCCTCCATTAACCTCAACATCATCAATAAGATTAACTTGAGCGCAGCGAAAGTAATCCTCTCAGAGGTAACTTTATAAAGTTACTTCACTTGAACCGTATAAGTTACGGATAACACCATCTAATTGTCTGATGTGCTCAAGCTGAACCAGTCTATCTTACTGTGTCATAACTGCGTTTTTGACAATCGAATTCAAGCACAAACTTGACGTACATGTTTGGGGCTCTAAACCAAACTTTTTAACAACGTAATCACCAGAATCACTGCGATAAAACGAAACTGTTCTCAAACTCCCACTGTTGTTGCCAGTCAGCTGTATGTCGCAACTTGCCAGCTGAGTACTTTATTGACAGGGTTTGGGTTTCTATCTCTCTCATTATCCTCTGATCTTTTTATTGACGAGCAGATTATTGCTCATCCGTCCAACACAGGGACTGATATATCCAGGTTTTCTCAACTTGCTGCAGTGTGTAACGTTCATTTAAATCCTATCACTAACATGCTGGTAGACTACAATAGCACTGAAACGGTAACAGGAGAGGTAGACAAACATAAACATCCGTAATCTGCGGGGGTGGATTCGAAAGGTTGTCAACAGAAATGTAGTGTAGGGTTTTTCACATATGTACCGATCAAGTGGAAATTTGAACACGTCACTCCGCTCACCCGTAATTCCAGATATGGAGTGTGCGTTTCATGATAAGTAAATCTTAGTTGAGAAGCTGCTTCTGTACTGTAACCAGCCAAAGTTCAGTATAGTTATTATTCGATTGTTGATTCTTTGATGGCTAGAGGACGCCTAGTTACGTTGCGTCAGGTGTGGGTAGGATTTTACGCGTTGTGATTAAGTCGCATTTCAGACGTTTACAATAAACTAAGTTGTGAATCAATGTTACCAACGGTGTGAAATTACAATGAAACAAAAGACTATTGGGTGCCCAAATCCATCGCCTTTCACCTAGAGTTGTCTAAGATGTGGATAGCATATTTTTTGGCATGGCTATACTCAAAATTATACATTAGAAAAATTTGGATTGTAAAGTCGTTCACGTGTTCCTGCCGAAAATGCGGTATCACTCTCACCGTTTTGTTCCACTTGTACTGTCTGTTGTGAAACCGAAGTCGTCTGTCTTTAGTTACTGTTGTTGATGTTGCCCTCAGCTGCGCATTGCTACGTCTATGTGCACTCAGATTCTAGTCAGCACAGTTTTGTTGACGGTTGTCCGTTGCTTTTCACCTAACGGCTTTGAGCGGAAAATGATGTTTACCGACTACTGGGTAAGTGAATGCATGTTAATTTCGGGCGCATTCACACTCAGCAGACCCAGTATAATTCGCCATATCATGGCATCGTCAGCTTACAGCGGTATCTGTGGTTTAATGCAGACTGTCAAACCAACGGTGAGTAGAACGACTAGTGAAAGGCATGTGATGGGCCTTTGTGGAGAGGTGATATGCATTGGAACCCAGGTCAACATGTTGTTCTCCACTCTGGTGGCACTTCTAGGTCTTGTCAGATAGGCCTTGCACCATCGAGCAGTTTAGAATAGACCTAATCGTATACATTCTAGACTTCAACTGACTTCTAACCAGCGACAGAATCAGCATGCTTAACACATAGCATGCGCTCTACCAGCTGAACTACTAAGGCAAGTTGGCAGCTCATAATTGTCACATTTAGACCATGTTATTCGTTGGTTCCATATGGACTTCAATAAATGAGTTAGGGACCGATTGCATCGACTGGATTTCTCAAACAGTTTGCGTTGGAATACTAGTTCTATTGCTAGTTTGAATCCAACCGAAGCTCATATTTTTCACAGCTGGGTCTCTTCTGAAAGAAGTAATCTGCCAAAATACTTACTAGTAACTACAAACCGTTATTCAACGTAATTATTATTGCTGCGTTTCCGTAACAGGCGACAAATGAAAGCATTAGAAAAGTTCCGTTAGACTGCTTCAAAAAGCGATCCTTGAACAGAGACATAGATCTAAAAATCAGCTAGCCATTGATTGGTTTAAAATTCACGAAGCTAATAGTGCACGACAGTAAGTGGTCCAGGTCCGACACAGAGGAAATCAGTCAATAAATCAATTATTACGTTGGAAATAACTCAGTAGTTAGGTCAGTCGATCGACGGAATTTGAAACTTGCGCCTCGTCGCTGGGTGATGAACCGCGTACCTGTACTCTCTTCCCTATACCAGAGGTCAGACAGTTGTTATGACAGTACGTAACTTTCTGCGATGTTGCATAAAAATCGCTGGACTACGTGTGATTAAACACCATCAAGTGGTTATCGTTCAATTTAATGCACAGTTGTTCAGTAAAAGACGCATAATTCTGCGGCTTATTAGATTCACTTCACATGATTACGAACTGTAGGCTACTGAGTAGTTCATCAAGCAACGTGTTCGGAAACTTATTTTTGATGAAGTTCGACTGGCTTTTATTGCCTTCGCATCTGCAAGCTGAGGAAACATACCACCAAACACGTACACAACACGACAATGCTTGAATTGGCGACAAGCGGAAACGGAGGTTGGCAACAATAACCACATACATCCCTGAGGTGATCTGTTGATTTGATTTACTAATAGCGACCAACTACCGATTTATTTATGGAAGTTTGATCTTGTTGAAAATATCTGGGGATTTTCTATTTCAGATTCTTAGGTTAGAAGTTAAACAGTTCGCCGAACACAACAGTTACTTTGAAGACTGTCCACTGTAATACAAGTGAGATCGTCAGTATGGATATGCTTTAATCCGCAGTTTTGGACGTTGCAGTTGATGCGGTCTTAAGAGTAACTGAGCAATGCATAAAATATCGAATGACATAGGTAAATTTAAAAAAGCACAGATCTAATCAGAAGTTGCAAAGTCTATCTGTGACCAGTCAGCTCTCAGCTCGAAGGTCAACTTATTATATTACATAATGTTCAAGCACATATCAGCCTTCACTCAAACGAATGTTCCAAACTGTGCCGAACTTGTGCACTTCTAGCATTGAGCCATTTGTAATTCAAATCCGGAATTTTGTTCGTCGCTGAGTTCCAACTTTCTGGAAGGTAGACAGGTAAGTTCAGAGACATACTTGGTGACTAACTGTATACCTGAAGTTTGAATGTGTGCTCTCAGAATCGACAGCAATGTTGTCAGTAACTCTGCATATCTATGACGACGCAAGATGAAATGAACCAAGTCCCAATGATGGGTAAATTTGATTAGAAGCTGTATGATTTCAGAAATAACATGCACACAACTTCGAGACTATAAATGCCTGAGAGTTCGTTATGTGGTGCACCCAATTTATACAAATAATTTTGAGTAAAATTTATGGTACTAGCTAGGTTACAAAGACAAAAGTTACTGCAAAATTCTACTTAAGTCTACTATGGTAAAGTAAATGGTATAGGGCATAATCACAGAAAGACAGTAGGTACATTATTTGTGACGTTAACATTTTCATTTGAATACAGTTGCTTTGAGGATGTGTGCTCCCAGAATGTTGTACTTGATACACAACATTCTTTAAGAAGGAATTCCGATGATTATGATGAGAGATTCCAACACGTTACAAGGTTATCCGTATTAGAAGGACGACAATATTCAAATATTTTAGTCAGTTAACCAGAAACATCAGACGACACAGTTCCGGCTCACCTGAATTCGGAATATGTTGCTCATATGTTAGTTATACTTATAATACGGTTGATTGATAAACGTTTGAAAGTTGAAAACACTCACAAGTAAATCATTAAAAATATCTTATGAATGAATACAATACTCCTTTCTATTGCTTCATACGGAAAGTCAGCTACGATGGGATAATTCGTAAGTCATATTCTGAATGAGAATGAATTGATTTGATCCACACATGCTGAAAGCAGTAATGTACATTAAATTGTTTATAGAAGTTTCATGATGAAAATAAATTAGAAAGAGACTTAGTACTTTTCAAGACTCTAGCAGTGATTGAGATTAGTTTGGGAAACCTGACATCCCAGGGGACAACACAATACCTATTCATAAGGTTATCTTACAGTTACATCAAGATTAATACTGCTAGATATAAAACGTGATAATAAGTGATTATCTTCAGTTTGAAGCGCCCTATCATGTGAAAGAGTAACAGGTTTGATCTGACACGCATGGTCAAGGAGGTCTTCAAAATCTGCCGGTTCGCTGAAAAAAATAAACGGTGTTTTTTGTAAACCCTCCCTGCGTTGTCCGTATGACATCGAAATCTGTTGTCAAGACTCAACCGATGATAAGGTATAGTTGAAAAATGACATGTGATTCATCTAAAAAGTGGAACATGTTCTTTCAAAACTAAACAAGCAATCTATTCCGTTCCACCTGTATGTGAGTAACGCATTTTGGAACATCAACAAACACAGTAGGAAAATACATATACAAAAAATTCTCAGAACTAAAGAACGTCTAAGATATTTAGAATATTGAGTTCGACAACATGACTAGAGTACGTGTGTTGCAAAATGACATCGTTTCGTTGTTTCATTGGTTGTACACACAAAATCGTTGGTTGTGTGAACCAAGGAGAACAAGTAAAAGTGACTAAACTTAACAAAACTTAAGCTACTACGAAGTTGCAGAAGAATTTGACTAAAACGAATTGGGCATCAATCTCAACTGTTTGTGTCTTCTGCATTCCCACAAATTCTTCGGCTAGGTCTTCTCAAAAACAACAGTTGTACTCAGCTTTTGTTCATCATTAGTGCATATCGTTTCTAATTAAATCACATCGACTAAGTCGGAACCCTTCTGGTTAAAGATCCCCAACGAAGTCAGAGTCAACGTAGTACAGCAAGTAATTCTGTCATCGGTTATTCATTGCGAGGTCAAGAACTCTACATTCACAAAGCTTTGGCTAGAGTAGGTCACATTTATGGCGTCAATGGAACCAATGTAATTCGATCGTTTATGGTGTGGTTGGCTGGCCAAAGAAACCGCCAAGTCAACATGAAAGGCTTATGTGAGATGGGCAACAGGACGGTGGATTCTGGCCGTCTAGGTAGCAGTCAGAATTCCTCATCTCCCTGCTTTCGAACGATTGCGCCCTACTCAATAGTTTGGACGAAAGGAACGAGTTCATTAAATGATTACGATCATTACAGTCTACTACTGCATTTGTGATTACTTGTAACTAATGTATCACATTCTGTATTTAAGATGTGGTCCATTTGCGAGAACTGTGCTTCGGTTGGATTCAACCCAGTGACGGAAACAGCATGACCAAAAGCAGCAAACACTCTGCTAGTTGAGCTACGGAGCCACGCCAGAAGCTCAAAAAATTCGCACTGCAATGCAGTTATCTGCCCATTTCACTGCGTCGTTTAAGATCCACCAAACGATTTAGGACATTAAGTGCCCGAATAAGATAATCCAAACCGCTCACGTCGGAATCCACTAACACCACTGGTGAGCGTTTTACACTGGTACGTCACTTGGTAACTCCGCTAATGAACGAGACTGGATGATGGTCGCGGGTGAGCTTTGGTAAGTATGTGGTAAATCAATGTAAATAGCTGATGGCACTGGAATCACTAAGTGGGTGAATGCAAAAGGATCTCATGGAAAGGAACACTCTATCTTCCAACCGTACACAGTGCTGAAGTACTGCCAAAGCACATTAGTAGTCCTGAAACATGGAAAGTCCTGTTGGCGGTACTATTGAGTATTCAAAGGATTGTTTCAACAAGTATGTCACATTTGATCGACGACATACTGGAAACAACTTTCCATTCCGTGGTGTTTTCTGCCGTCAAAGTGGTTTTTTTCGTTAGGGACTGTTTCGAGATAGGATTAGGTCGTTGTCATTGATAGCAAGAGTTAACCAGTCTAAGCTTCAGTCACTTAACCACTACCATTAGAAACAGATCAAGGTCAGATAGCCAAGAAATTGTACTTTCAAATTACACTTCCGAGTGGTATTGCCATTACATTTGGCTTCCCTCAATAAGAACTGATGAACAAACTGTTTGGGATTGGTTAGAACTTCAGGGTTGGGTTTTGTCTAACTGATCTGCATCGTGACATTATGATTAAAACACTACCCCCACAAACTCGATGACCGGAGTATAATTTCCGGTCCGGACGAGGATATGCATTGTTTAAGAACTGTGACCGTAGGGAAACTTGAGTCTATAGCTCCTGATAAAAAAAACAGATGGATAAAAGTCTTTGAAAACACGAGACTACTGTGAGTTATAGACGATGTTCTGTTATTATTTGCTGTCAAACTTTCAGAGTACATAGCATGTCACGCAAGTTCTGAACTACAGTTTTGCTGAATTACACTCAAACGTTCGAATTTTTTAAGCGGTTCTATATAGCTCAAATAAATGTTATTAGCTCATCGGTTCACCTATATAATGCAAGCATGAGTAGTAGCTTCGTTCCTCTGGACAGGATGAATAACCATTACGGGTTTCTGTTACATGTGTCTTTGCGGGCAGCCATTTCGATATCAACGTGGTACCATTCAGCGTGAGCTCTCCTACACACACTGCGTGTTTTTGGAACACTCATTCGGGCTACTCATTAAGACGGTATGAAGCAGAGTTGAAAAACTGTCTATCTCAAGTCACAAAGTACCACATGGTCATTCGGTTGTGATAGTCACTACGGTGATTCACCATTTTAACGATCGACCGATAGTGCGCGTGACATCGAGTGACAAACGGAAATGACAAGCTACGTGTTTGATCAGTATGAAGGAATGAAAGCACAGGCCTGTTGAATTTCTTATGTTTTCTCAAACTGTGAACGGGTGATGAGTATCATCTTAACATGATGATTAGAATTTTGAGGCTGAAAGACAAAACACCCTCTAACTTCCCGCCACTCATATTTTTAGATTATCTTTCAGATATCGTTTTGTAATGTTTCATGTTACACAAAACGGGTCAACTCGTTTATACTAAACAGCTTACCTTATGAAGGTAGGCATTCTGTTTATTTCAGAAAGCTGCCCTGACTAATTATCATATAAAACAATCCAGTCAGCAGCACCTCCTCATTATTCGCTTTCGTAGTTATGGTTTTCATCAACTCCATTGTTTTACACGGTATGATGAGGAATTGTTGTCGATCACGTTGTTAGAAAGTTCAACCTTGAATTGTTTAGCTTTCATTTGTCTTGAACTGATAGCCCGTCAACGCAACTTGCCAAATAGCTTGCTGTATGAAAACAATCGGCCATTGAACCCATGGTCTATTCAGACCTTTCTAGCGATAGCTACCTTTGAGCAAATTTTCGGTTTTCTGTCCGCCTAATGGATTATTTTCTTAACTGAACACCACGTCGTTCTACTGAGAAGATCCGAGTCACGATCCATTGCTTCTGGATAGGTAAAACGCAGTAGGCTTTGACAGATACAACACTGTGACCATCAACAGTGAATTATGTGAACAGCATTTTTGGAAGCTGCTTGTCATTTTTCAACGAGGAGTTTTGAGGCATGTGCATGCAGTGAACCCCCAATTAGTAATGTCCATAACTATGCTCCCTATTAATTTGCCGGGTGAAGAGAGATATATTCAGCCTATTCATGATGTTAAAAATGTAATTATTTAGTACACTGTGAGAGGCAGCACAGAGTATTTCATTCTAACAACATTCATCCCATTTCAATGTACAGTGGAGTTCAACCAGTGTTCGGGTGAACACATGTCTTTTTGCAGCAGCTGGAGGTAAGCAAACATGGTTGCTCTAGCGGATCGTACTGTGTCCAGTGGTTCAGATGGAGCCCTTCTGTTCACAAACTACACGATACTAGACGCCACCAAAAGTAGCAAGGTATTACTAAGAATTATTCGTTTCATAAACACCAGATGGACTTTCATAACGAATACATAATAATACAACGTAACACATTATCCGTTATCATTGTGTGGGTTTTTTCACGGAATTCCGTTTCCATGATGATCAATCAACTAGCCAACAACAGTAGATAGCTACATGCTGATAATCCGGGAATAACTCGGATATCCATTAGGGCCTTAAAGTAACTTGTCAGGCACGGACAATTATCGAGCATTGATTATCGTGTAAGTATGTTTGTGCCGTTCACTCATTTGAACATTGTGTAAGAAACAAGTATTTTACTAGATGGATCCATTGCTTACCAACACAGACCAGTCGTACAAAGTACAATATATCACAATAAATGAGGCAAAGTGCGAAATTTCCAACCTAAAAACAAACATGCAATGTCTGAGTGTCTATTGAAACCATACCATTCTCAGCGTCATAGTCAGTTGTTTCCAAGCGAACATTTGTGGCCGAGACTTGGCAACCAGAAATGTCTCCACAAACACGAGAAGCATTCGCGATGAGCACTTGCTCCGAATACATGTGACAGCCGGTCCCTAACATATGTCGGAAGGGCCTTTGATTTGCATGTTTGACTGAGACATACTCTTCATTGTACACTAAGGAGTGCTCTTATGTACTCTGGTTTGAAACCTTCTACCAACTCTGCTTATACATGTTTTCGCGATCCTATGAACTACATGTGAGAATGAGAAATTAAGGGAATGCCTATCGTTATTGATGATGGTGATATCTAGTCTCAGTCAGTGCATTCAATTTTACAAATGTATTGGCCCTTTTGATTGTTGCTTTGTGAGACTAGGTTGTCCAGTTCATAAATGTGTCTTTTTTACGGCCATTTACGAAGTACGTCCTTTTCGACGTGCATTTTGCTTGACTTTCTTCGTATGTTTAATTATGTCATGCGGTTAATTGTTAAACTGTAATATGTTGGCACAAATTTTCCATTCTTCAGCAACTGTTTCTGGGTCGCAGATAGCTCGACGGTCCAGTTGATTTCTTAGCGTTTGTCAGAGACCGATCACGCCGTGGATTCAACCGGAGCGTTTATTGTGAATGAGCATAGTAAACATTTTTGACTTCTCAACATCAAAGAGACCCTACTGGTTGCAAAGCCTCAGTCACAAATGTGTGCACAGAAGCATATAACTGTGACGATGAGACAGCCTTGGTTTTAATGGACACACAGGTATTACACGGTTGTTGTCTGACTTGCAAATTTTCGTAGTTTGGCTTCATTTTTGAATGTTTGTTACACGGTGTGTGATTGGTGTGTGATTAATTGTTCCATCTCGCAAAACACAATTTCTCTATACAACCACACTGTTCAGCTAGCACAGAGGCTACAAACGTACGAGCAATTAGGAACCAAACAGCAAACCACCAGTGCAACGCTGAGTAGAATGGGGGTGAATGATGGCATCAGTCAACTACTTAACGGTTCATTTTTTCCTGCAGATTAGTGACGTATGTTCCCAATTTCCCATGATTCATTTGTACGAGAAACACATCATCCAAACTTGTAAGCTGACAATGAACAAGAGATGGTAAAAGCTTTGTTGACAAGTTCGGATGAGAAGTTATCAAAGCAAACGGCTGGCAGATGATAACTAGTATTCTGCAAGCCATCTCGTTTGCAAATCGGCCGGTACCAAAAGTCCACTTAATGAAGAATCAGTTTCCGGTTGAACCACAGATATCAGATTATCAGGTGGATGTCAACAGTTGTGTTAAAGTACAAGGAGACGGTCATAGAAAGAATGGAAATGGTTGAGCAAATTTTGATTCGTCTTCTTCAGTTTTGGGACTGCACTAACAAGAAAGAAACGAGGCTTTCTGCCATGGTATTCTTTTTACACATTTGTAGTATGGCTGATCGACCTACATTATGCACCAGCTCCTTTTATGTAAGACTGCAATAGCTGAATGAGCGGCTGCTGAGGAAATTGGTTAAGCGTTCGTACAACAAAATTTCAGAGAGAATTGTAAGATGCACTAGTGTTATAAATGGGAACTTCCATTTCACTTCACTATGTTCGGCCACAAAACACGTGAAGTCCATGTGTGACAGCCAAACGAAACAATTGGCTCACACGCCGTGTTGATCGAACTCTCATACGGATGTTCTGCGTTAACGTAAGCTCCGTGATCTAATTGCTTATTGATTATTTGCACGCGGTACGAGCATAACTCGTTCACTCTACTGGGTGAACTCATTCTGCTACCGTTTCGATCGAATTAGTGTTGCGTATACTCTAGGTTTTAACATTGTTACACCGCGTCCGACAAGTCACGCATGAACTACCTGATTCAATGAAACATGTTTGGTCAATAGGTTATTTTTCTACCGCGATCAGCATACATACAGAGGTGCATGCATACACATACGCACAATTTTTGGGGGGGCATGCGATACTAGGGTGACGATTACACCATCATTTTTGTACCGGTGTTGTCGGTTTGTTGACCTTTCGAAGTTTATCAAGTGAATGTAACCTCCTTGCTGATTTGATCCGACCAGATATTGTCTAACCAGAATTGCGTCAATATGTTCGAGCTGAACAAGACAGGGTTGTACGAAATAACCCCATCCGACTGAGAACTCTCAAACTGTTATGACAACCGTGCTCTCAATCTCCCCTGACACAACTGCATTTCAGGCCTCGGCTTAATGAGTGGAATAGAAAAAGTAGAACTCCACGATCAGTAAAGACGCTTGTAATGTTGGACTGAGAGTTAGGTATAAAAAACTGATTCCTTATTGAATCGGTATCAAATCAAATATCGTCACCTGTTCGCAGACTGCGTTTCATTTCCAAATTTTCGACGGACACCTGACATCCAGTTCTGAAGTTTACGGGCGGTATGAATTTATCCGCCTAAGGGATGTCTGAGAGTCGAACGTGGATGGGCTTAACAGAAGGCGACGCTGTTTCACCTGTACCACGCGTTACACGTGAAGAATGTTGTCGAGTGTTTAGTAGTAGCTAACTAGCTAAACGCTGATCTAAAGGCCGGTTTATAACATCAATCCTACTCTATACTTGGTAGTTTAAAACCAAAGATGATCCTGCAGAGCTGAGGGAGATTCTAGTAAGTATGACACTAGTAATTTCCATAATCTACTGACGGGCACTGCGCTATCGTAAAGAATATTTCGATTATCTGTTTTAGGCTTCATACACAACTATTACATATATGTGATGATAGACGCTCATATGTCTCAGTGGTTTATTCTAAATCGCGGTCTGAGCAGGTGAACACCAATGTTAACAAACTTGACATGCATAAAACTGTACAGGAATAGATCCGCGACGCATGACAATGAATAACAGTCCATTGATAACAGTAGGCCAGGCAAACAACAATGGGAAGAGAAATGCAGGTCAAACAGTGCAGCAGCTTCTGTCTCACAAGCAATGACCTGAAATACTCATTTCCATTTGGGATGATGGCTTCAGAGGAGAGAAACAAGGGTTCACATTGTCATGCAGATGATATATGAAAAGGTACAGTTATTCCAAACAGTGAATCTGAAGACTGACGGTCTATCTGCTTGTACGTGGTGCAGTTTGTCATTAACAGTCCGTAACTGCTTATGTGATAAATAACAGTAGCCTTCTATTACTGGAAGGGGACATCCACTGAAGTTATCCATGCTAAACTGCGGTTTAGGTCGGATAACTGAAATTTTAGATATGATTGTGGGAAACGTAACAGTAACTAAAATTAACGTATCCATCGGATTAATGTCTGACTCTCATTCATTCGACTAGGTGCAACTGTATGTTCAAAGTGTGGAATTGATTTTCGTGAATATAGGTTTGGACCAGACATGATTTTTCACTCTGTGAAGTTTCAGTCATTTGTTCTTATAACTAACTTCTTCTCGCCAAGCTAACCAAACACGTAAATTAGGGTGTTACTGAGATCCGATTACCAAAAAACCAATTGGAGAACACGTGACTGTTGGTAAAATGCCGATGCTACCTGGTAAACATTTTGCATCATTTGCGTTTAATTCAGGTTGTAGATGAATGTTGATCACAAAATGACATCATCAATTCTGTTGTTTCCAAATGAGTCACTACGCAATGAAACAGTCTGCTTTCGTATTCTCTCGGTCTCTAACTAACTTAATGAGCTCAACATCAGTGCGGGTGGCAAGCAGCGTGCATCTTTTGTGCTCACCAACAGAGTGCACTTCATTATGGACCGTGTATGAGTTGTTTTATTCGTGGATTATGGCAACGTTATTACGTGTGATTTGTGTGACACAACACCATACTGACGCACTCCGTTCTTATTCGTTGTATGTAATGCGTTGATAGTTCAGAGCACGATACCACGTAGCAAACAATTCTGAAGCTTTGCTTGATAGAGATGTTTCATTATAACACAGGTTTATTACAAAGCATTCCATACACATCTGACTCAAACCACTTCCATGTGAACGACTAATACTGTCATAACGATTGAAAAGTAAGTGACAGTAACAGATTGGTTGTCAGTTTGAAAGCCAAAGTAATGACGTAAAATACAAGAATGATCTAAACGAATTTGAAAACCGAGTATTGGTCTTTGAAGACAGACAACGTTCGCCTCCAATTATAAAATGACAAGCCCAGGGGATCTATAAAAACTTTTGATGCTGATACCATTAGCCGTAATTGTACACCTAGTCGATGACCTTGGTTTAACTTACCTTATATAGGTTATTCTATGGATGGCGGTATCATTTTATATTCCGACTGCTGTCAAGACCATCAAACACCGTGCACAGCCAGTCACTGTGCACTCACTAGTGTTAATTATGGGCTTTGGAAATTGTTTCGACCTATGACGTTTTTAATCATTGTTCGACTAACAGCCTGAAGTGAACTGATGAACCTATTACATTTATCCTAGATATGTCTATCAAAAACTGGACCGCCTGCCATATTTGCAAGGATGGTGATTAAACCAGTCTTTCGGAGGAATTAGCAGAAATATCTTTATTCTCTAAACGAAATGAATAATAAACAGTTGTTTCTTCCAGAATATTAGCCCTCAATTAGTGACGCTTTCTGAATCTGTTATGCTGGAAATTACGCACCCATATCGATTCAAGTGTTCATTCAAGTATCGAACAAGTGTAAGGAGAACTTCCCAATTTATAGTCCGAGCAAGTGTTTGTGTGGAAATTCAACGTGAGATTTTGATAAGAATCCTCCAGTCTAGTGCAAGATATCTGCAAGAAACTAGATCGGCGTTAAGCAATGTTTTCGTTGGGTCACTATCTATCGTTAAGAAGGTTTATATGGGTCAACGAAGAGAAGACGACGCGGAACGAACAACCGACTGTAAACTCTTGTTTGTAGAAATTTTGATATGTGGTCTTTATTTACTGTTCACAGAAGTTCTAATAATTTTGAACTAAACGTTTACTTACTACATAGATTATGTGCATAGTATGACCAAGCAGAATATCATTTACAAGTACGAGTAGATGAAAACTTTGTGATTGGATGATGACATCAGTTGCCGATTTTACAGGATCACAATCGTATTGGTTTGCATCCATAGCTAGTCGTAAGGCCTAACACAGAAACACCCGGTACAGGCATTTCAAGAAGCACAAGTAATGTGCAAACATAACACAACTAATCTTGAAAAGGACATTTCTTGTAGTACGTCGGTTTTTAATGGTTAGCTGCCGAGATTCATTGCATGTTATGACAACTGCTCTGTGATAAGAAAAGGTTGTAGACTAAGTAAGTCGTTATTTTGTCGTTTCTTTATAGTGAACAACGTCCAAAATTTGTTATACACAAAATTCATTTGGCAATTTAATTAAACGGTACCATCTTGTTATTTCCCTCTTGTGTGGTTTATGATGCTTGTGTGTGCAGCCAAATGCTCGTGACAAACGTCGGTCGTGTTGTGCACAGCACAAGAGTTCCGCTTCGGATTCATCAACGGTTCTAGAATGATCGAAAGATAAGTGGAACACCACTGATCCGCATTTCGTCTTCATTGATAAAATTACATTAGACAATGATTTCTTTATAGTTAGCGAAAGGTTGAAGTGTGTCATAAACACAGTTCACTTATTGGTGTGTGTTAGGGCGTTCATGTCTTAACGACCAAAAAACCGCCTCCGTCCTTGAGGAGAAAGCCGATTGTCTTTGGCCTAGTTAACGGACCTGCTCAGAGCGGCCGAGAGTTGACCTTGGCTAGTTTTTACTCGTCTGGCTTTTTAGTCCGCCATGCGCATCAGTGATCTTAAATATTTTTTCCGCTACTGTCCTTCTTTGTGGCCACTGCACACCATAAAAGTACTTTGTATTTGTCGCCTTGGTCGCACACGTTTTGCGGCGGAACAAAGCTGCTTTTTGCACAATTCATTTGGCTTGTATTCGGTGCGAATACGGGAACAGTCGAGCTATTACTCTGGACCAAGATTTTCGCGTTCATTATTACCCGGACGAGAATTCGAGTTCTGCCAACCACAACACGACAGCAGGGACGAACAGGCGTACCGTTTAGGAGGGTTTACAACAGTATGCTTTCAAGAACGTCGTTCATCTTCATTCGATCACACTGAGGCCAATAGATCGAGCAGACGGTGATGATTGATAGGTTGAACAGAGGCTTACATGTGCAGTTTAGTAAGGGGAATGTAAATGTGTACTTCGGAATTGGTTGATTGTTTGTTATAATGTGATTTTCGTTATTACAACGCTCGTTACATGTTACACGAAAACTCACTGTATAACAAAGATAGACTTCTGAACCGAAAATCTTTTTCCCTAAGCAATTTTTATCGTAATGACTGTCTGCTTAGTCACACTTACGAATGATGTTGGTGACAGGGTTGACTGAACCTGGACTCATAAATCAAAAGAACGTGTTTCCAGTAATATTGAGAATAAAATCCATGCGGTGAACCGGCCTAGCGACATTAAACAACACAGACCTACCTCCTCTATCTCTACAAGCGTTCTGCAGACTATCCATATGATCAGCTTGTCAATCATCCCGCAGGTTTAGCACTCACTATAGAACAGTCAAGCTGAATTCACGTGAAACATTGGTAACCGGGTCTTACAAACCTGTAGTTTGTCCGTGAATGTTCCCCTTAAATAGCCACGTGCTAAATATTTTACAACGACGTGCTAGTAAGTGTACGGACACAAATGTGCAATTGCATTCTTGTTAATTTCATGCTTAACAGTCGCATTCCATGTTGCTGCTGGGTGTTTCACAAAAAAGGATGCGATTACTCTTCAAACTCTATTTTCCAGTTTAATCACACACCTGTTTGAATTTGTTGAACTATAAGCTCAATGTTCTCACGAGTTCAACAAATTACCAAACTAAAGGCAAATCATGATACATGAAGCTTGTCTCTCACTTGAATACTTGTGTACTTAAACAAAACTTAATTAGGTTCGAAATATTAACAATATCTGGGGTTGTGTTTAATTTTAATATACATTGTCTGCATTACTTAGGCCTGTAGGTTAGTTATGTAGGTTTTCGTCTTATAAATCACAAAGTTTGGAAATCGTCGTCTTTGTTAGCAAACGAAATAACGCTCATGAAACGAGTTTCATAATTAGTCAGTAGCTAACTACGAATTCCCCTAAAAACCATGACTAATTTTAGTTTCAACAAGGATTTATTGTCCAAATCAGTCAATATTTCCTCATCTACTTACGTGTAAACAGTGATTTAACAGGCATTAAACTGACTGTTCGCTGAAATGACAAACAACGTAGCCAGTTTCTCTGTTGCGTGAGACAGGATTGGCTGGACATTAGTGATTCATTCTGTTACATACGAGGTATTAGAACGATTTAATTCGCCCTTGTCTTTCCAAAGCACTTATGGTACACTGTGCTTCTGGATGATTTTAGATTTTCCATGATGTAGTTCTGTGAATGTGATATGAGAGTTGTGAATATGTTGAGAAAGACAGCAGCATGACAGTTGGCATGGAAGCTATTGTAAGCCTGAATACCAACACTAAAACGTCAATGGTTATGGTCTCAGTGAAAAAAAGCTCAATAGATATAACAATACGTACGGTACAAATGTAGTGGTCCAAACGAAAGTCTGAGGAATATAGTGGAGACCACAGATTACTTTCAGGGTTGTCGTGTATCTCGTTCAGGTCTTTCAACTTTTAAAATACTGGCATGTGTCTTATGACCTTTCTTCAACAACTGGACATACTCCGGAATCATACACAGGTTACTCAGGCTATTGATGCCATTTCAAAGATTATGTTATCTCTGGTTGGATGCAGCATTGCAATCCCAGATAAAAATGACCAATAAGTGGGAGTTTCAGGACAGCCGAATACAGATACTAAAGTAGAAGTGTTGTCAAACAGTATTACACATTGAAAACGAAAAGATGATAGAAGTGTCAGGTTAACTTCCTGTCATATGATGTACAACGGTTTAAGGTCTACGTAATATTCTCACATGTTGAAGCCCTTTTTTTTCAAGGTAACTAGACAGAAGCACTTCCCTTGCATTTGTGGATGCTGTCAATAGGACAAAAGATCTTTTTAAATCAGTCTTTTTATTATTGATAATGTTAGTCCGGACGTCGGGTGAATAGATTCCACTGTACGTTTAATTATAAGCATAGATAACTGTCATTAACTTGACATACCAAATCCAGTGAGCAACTTGTACGATAAGGCTGATAAATTGATTTCGGGGCAAATTTAGACGCCAAATTTGGGTGGTCATACATGGAATCAACAGCAGATTTTCTCGATCACATAGTACATATAAATCGTTCATGTGGTAGCCGGACTAATTTAATTTTCACATATGAATTGCTAATTGATTTTGACTCCACAACATGATTGCTGAAAAGAATTGCATACTGACAGAATTTCCAATTCTATTTCACACTTATCCCCATTATAATTTTGTCTCTCATGTTTCAAACGTAAATAAAAAAAACCCACAAATTAATCTACCCCAAATAACTTCAACTGAAGACATACTTGTTGAACTGGTAGATAAATATTTTACAAGGCTGATGATCACAGTCAACCATGAGTATGTGCTGGGCACAAAACAATGGAGGGTGGCGAATGATATTTATGGGTATCAATACTACATCGAATTTACCAAGTTACATATGACCACAAAGAAAGTTACATAAGCAGAACCGAGAGGTGTGTGGTCTCCCAAATGGATGCACAACTCCATATTACCGAAGGACGGCAACGTCGTTGAAACACACAACCAACCACTTTCTGCAGTCGCAAGACTCACCCTGACCACTGCTTACGTCACCGACCAAGTTTATGCATTCAGAATCCTATTAAGTCATCCCAGTCCAAGATTACTGCGATTTGCTGAGGTTACCGCAATCAGTGGACTGAAAACGATCCTGTGTGTTCAGAGACGATTGTTGGTGATCCTGACCCTGCCATGGACTTAGTGACATTTCCTAAACCACCGATCGACTGTCCATCCCATACCCCTAACTTTTCCACACAGAAAACCGTTTCATGTTATTGTAAACTGATACTGATGAGTCAATACGAAATGCTTGCAACTACAAGTTTTCGTGTCACGATCCTTTCGTTTGAAGTGATAATAGCCAGGCGTGTTTTGTGGTGTCACTTTGTGAATAAATGGTAAACATTTACTCAGGTCTTATGTTTTCACCAGGCGATTTCCCATTCTCTGTAGTACTTCATGGTACTGAAATAATGAACTGACATATTTCGAACAGGTGGTTTTGCGGTACGGTATCACCATCATCATCCTCATTGAAAGAAATATATCAGTGGCTCCCGCTAACGCTAACCTTCCACACAACCGTGAAAAAAAGGCAAATCCTGTACAGAAAGAGGAAAGAAAAACCGGGGGAAATAAGATCTAACTGTTAAACGTAGCTACGTCTCTATTCAGCATTAAGATGCCTACAGCTCGCAACTAAACATCTGAGTTATAAGTGGATGTAAGTCGTCATCAGCTTCCTTTCAGCTTTCGCTGCACCGCGTCAGTGAGTATGCTCACTTCAGAGACAGCTCGGAAGGACAACGACGACATTCACGCCACTGAGTTCGATCAACCGCCACCTCACATAAGGTCTCTGTGGGTCGCGAAGGCCCCAGACCGGGAGATGAACCAGACTCACAGTGGCCAACCCCTTCATGAACGATTTCATTTCTTTACATCAGGTCATGATCTATCCACTTCGCACCTTACACCAATCGGCCATAGCGTTGGCAAGGCGTGGTCAGTGTGGCAAACGATTTGTTGGCATGCTTAGTACATGGCCTAACTATCTAAGTCTGTGAAAATGTAAGAATTCGTTTGGCAATCTCTGCCAAATACCCGCTCCCCTGACCTCGTCGTTGCTTACCCGTTGGTGTCACTAGATACGACCAATCGAACGCAGACCTCGGTGGCAAAATACCTGAAGAAGGTTCACATTTTCTACCTTGAGCGACCAGGTTTCCGGCCCGTAATGAACACGGCTTCCACTGTCGCCATTTATACGAAATTTTCAAAGATCTGAGAGACACATTACTGTCCCCAGGGTGAATAAAATTGACGAAAATTGAACTAGTCTTAAAAATACAAGTTTCTATTTTATTCCCTACACCTCCGCCGTTGCTGATGCAGCTTCACAACAATATTTCTGACTTCACTGTCTAACATTAAATCCGCGTAATCACAGCAGTCTTGGAAAAGTACTTTGCATTTTGATGCTACAAATCACATTTCGAGGTGTTTGGCGGTATGCAAAAGGGTGTCTAACAGCAACACCATATCATCAATATAGTCAAGATCAGTCAGCCTCATATCATTTAGAAAGTCCACGATGGCATTTTATGAATGATGTGCGCCACCCCTGATGCTGAAAATGCTAGACAGTTCACCCCAAACCTTAAACCTGAACTGAATCATGGGAATAAAGCACCTACACTATGTTCAAATACCTACTCGGTAAGCACCTGCGTTTAAGCGACCCTAAAAATGTATGCTAAATCGCTCCTGGTGATTTAGGGTAATTCCGTAAGTAACATGCGGAGCTGACAATTCCAGTAACGCTTATTCAGACGGTCAGGTTAACGGGACTATCTTCCAAGTCAAAAAAACGTCAGAAAAGGCGATCGCAAAAATTGAAATCTATACGGTACTGTTTATTAAAATTATAACAAAGGTACTATCTCACCTTGAATGTGAATCAGCCGGGTACACAAATTATCCGGCAGAGGAGTTCAAAATGGGGCAACTAAGAATAAGCAGCCACTATTCAACGGGAAGTGACCTCATTAAAACAATCGAGTGCAGACGACGATGATAACATGTCAAACAATACCAGGAAGGAACTTTGAACAGGTAAACAATGATAGATAGAAAGGGGAAGAAAGTGAACACTTTATGTGTAGTCGTGGTACAAAATTCATCCTGATCGTTTTCTGCACACAGCAAAGACAAATAAAGGCAAATTATGGATGGGCATTCTACAAACAAACAAAACATACCTCAATGGAATCATCGTTCCCGCACCACACCAAATAAAAGATGACAAACATACCAGACAAACTTCAATAGATCCAACTGTATAGATCGATCCAACAAATAGAACGTATCTGTAGAGTGGAGGAATACGGCAACTGTTGGCCGGCGGTACAAATGACGCTGCTCCATAATTTGACGAAAGGTAAAAATGTGATCTATACAACCCTGACCAGAGCGATACCCTGCTTAATCTTCCCCAATATTTGCCTCCCAAAATGCAGTGAGCTGACGATTCAGAATGGATGCAAGTATCTTAGTGCATTGGGGATGGGCGATCGCATTATACTACTCATATCGCGGTTATTTAATAGTAGTTGCAGAGCATATATTTTGACATCGTACAAGCCACAGGAAGAATGCAGGAAGAATCATTAAAGTGCCCATAATGGTCCCTGCTACTTAATGGAACTGAGTATTGACGTCTGTGGCAGCCGAGACAGTCTGAGGCCGAATACCGCATGCAAATCTGTGGTTTTGTGACTGGCCTGGTTTAAATGCTTAACCCACGTATTGCTTTGTCGAATGAACAACCTTTGTGTCATCTGCGTTTTTGGATCACAACACTAGTAATGTCTGGGGTCAAACTAATCCCCCTATGGTTTTCGCAAGAGCCCCCGATACCTTTCTTTAATTTGGGAACTGTTATCGAGTTACCCAGGATGGAGAAATGGTCTCCCTTCCTCCACACCAGTTGAACCAACTGATTCAAGGCCTCACCTTCTTTGAAAAGTGCCAGCAAGAGAACAGCTTGGCCAGTAACCCTATTAGGTCTGAGAGCGGAAATCCAATTGCGAACCCCAGTCTCAGTGGGTGGTTGCATATCTACCGACCAGGATGCTGCATTACAATTTTGTGGCGGAAGCATAGTAGAAGCAAGATGCCAGCTAACTTGACTCTCAAAGTGTTCCTCCAAGCGATCTAACTTTCTGGATTTATTATAAATGAGAGTGCCCTCTGTCTCGTTGATAGCTTCATTGACAGACGGTAGCCTGGGACCAATAGCACGGGTACGCATGAAGAAGTGTGCCGACGTCCTCTGAAGTAAAAGCGGTCTCCATTTTCTTAACTTTATCCATTAATCAAGGCTCACGATCAGCCTTTGGGCCACGCTTCAGTTTCCTACTGATATCTCTCCTAGACTTCTTATGTGAACTGTGAGGATGAGTGTTCCATCTAGCTCCCAACAATTCGAGAGATTTCCCCAGATCGAATGTTTGTTTGACCCACGAACCCCCGTATCACATGCTAGAGTACCTGTTTCACAAATTACCTGTAAGATTCCGGTCCCACAGCTGGTAGGATCTTCGGGGTTGTGGATGTTAAGCCTACTTTCTAGGCTGGTTTCGCACTCACACTTCACCGATGACAGTGCCAGTTTCTCAATAGTCACTTGTTGTTGTCGGTGGGGTGGTTGCCTAGCAAAGATAAGAACGAAACGACAACCTTCCAACGCATGTGCTCCAATAAGAACGGCAGTCCTGAACCGAACCACGCTACCTATAACTAATATATGTATGGTATAACTGAGACCAGGCCTGATTCACAGAAGGCGTGTACCAAGTATAGCAATGCCTTGCATAATGCCTAAAATTTGGGCTGGTTAAAAATAGCTAATGCCAAGCGTAAAGTTACAACAATAGCTCTCCATTATTTGATCGGTGTGACGCTATCCCAAACCCGGCTCCTAAACGAGATTCGGCCTAACCAAGACAACAGACTTGGGCATTCATATCTCCGGCCAGAACGACCATATCAGAGCCACGTGTCGACCGAAGAAAAATGGTCTGATCCTTATGGACCGCGTCCTTGACGCCGACGTCACTACAGACAAGTGGAGCGTAAGCAAACACAATTAAAGGATTTCCGACAGTTCTGCTTCTACAGCCGACCTTAACAGAACCCGTCAAGCAGATGGCGCAAAGTATACGGTTATCAGGACTTCAGGCTACTAATGCGGCTGCAGTCGTCGGGCTGAGGACAGTACCTACTCCAGATTGACCGGTAGCGGCAGCCGTAAAGTCACCCGAAATGCATAACTAGTATCGGGCAGTCAGTGAGGGTGCTGTTCGTTCCATATGTTGACTACTGTTCTCAATTTAGGTTTCCGAAATGTTGCATACATCGACATTCAACTAGTTTAATGTTCGTGCGTGAACAGTCTGTTGATCTGTCTGTTTTAGAGTACGCACTGTGAAAGCACCAGTAGTAATTGGCATTTTAGGTCTAAGCGAGAGACCTGCAGGGTTATCACTAGAAATGGAAAATAGGAAGGGGTCTGAGAGTGAAATTTTTCAGGGCAGCATGTTTTCGCTTTTCCAATCTGGTGTATGCAGTAGATAGGGCGACTCGGTTGTACTGCGAAACGACCGATGTAGTGTGGGATTACTTGTGTTGCGATTATTCATGTTTATATTTGGGCTGAGATACTGTAAGGGCGCGCAGACTTAGATTATAGGATAATTAGGGTTATCAACCAAAGCCCTTGGCTCAAAGGCCTGTATCGCAAGGCAGCGGGTGGGTGGCAGTGTACCAGAACTGGTACATTTTCCGGAAAATGATGTTAACCTTCTTCTAGCCCCCAGCCTGGAAGACCGGGAGACTGGTTCGTCAGACCTCTACCAATTGGCCTGCCTGGTATGAGTGACTCTGTCGGTATTGTGGCTATACCGTCTAGTTTTGTCCAGTAGGTCATCGAGGTGAGCATGCCATCACAATGTGCCAAAGTCAAGTCTCGTTTTCTCAGTAGCGTTGTGATGGTAACTTCACACTACCCATGGACTAAGCACTATTCGTTAAGTCAATAACACCATCATGCTTAACGGACTATAACTTGTGACTAAGCAATCGATGAGACCTAGATTTGATTAATTGGACTGTCTTTTAATGGCGAGGTTTGCGTGACTCATCTGCTGTCATACTCCGACTACTTTTATGATGGAAAATAGTGGAACGGTCCGTTTTTGACTATTGTTCTGGTTTTACTGGAACAGCATGTTACGGAACGAATGCATGTGAGTTCAGGTTTATGAAGACATGTTTTCTATATGCTCGACGGAGATTCAAGTTGATTAACTGGATCGTCATTAGCACAACTTCCGTTGCAAAAGCAACATAATACAAGAATTAATTACACGGCTATCAGCTTTTATTCCAACTGTTTCCATTAGATCCCCAAGAAGAAAGGTTTGTAAGGTTTGTGAAAAGGCGCAATTACTGCACGGCTCATGTGGTGGCTGAAGTTATTGTTCACTTTGTGAAGTAAATCGAAGCGAGTAGTTCAGTCTCTGACTGGAGAATGCTTAGCTGCATAATGTTAGTCACGAATTACAAGGTGTTAATGAGCCTCAATCTTGTGAGCTATACTACATTTTACAGCTAGACTTTTTAATCAAGGGCTAATACTCGTCCTTACTTGTCCACCAAGATTTACCCGTCTCAACAACGGAAAGGATATTAGAGGCTTTGAAAGCATCAGCGTATCACCACAAGTGATGCATTGTAACTCTTAGATCATTGTATGGACTGAAATGAGTGACGTAATAACAATAAGAATTAGGGGCTAAGTATGACATAAACGATAACCTTGTTGACGAAACAGAATCGGCTTGGAATAAACAGCCATTCACAATGGATTAAACCAAAGTAGGAAATTGAAACTTGTAGTCCATCCTGAATGTTATGAACTACTCAATGACGTTAGTGTGATCTGAGATCATCATAATGAACAACAATTTACGGCCTTTTATTTGAATAGTGGTGTTCGAGCACTTGAAAGAATGTGAGGGTATGAACAGTGATCACGTGGCCATGAGGAGGCTAAGTTTTTGCTCTATAAAAATGTGTTCATCAAACAACTTTAGTAAACAGATTACAAGGAATACAAACAGATTCATCGTAGTGGCTGAAACTGAAAGTAAAACATAAACATACTGTTGTACTACGCGCTAATCAATTCCTATCAGCTCTACCTCAACAATAGTTAGCAATGTAATTATTCATGATATTACATTCGGTGGCAGAGTCAATGAATGGACGTGTGTTGTAGGCCATTTTCTAATTGGCGGACATAGCTCAGATCGTCAACCTTCACATGAAATACTTGATTAGTATGGATGTTAACCCGTCATTCGTCAGTGCTCCCTTTCATGAATCTTTATGAATCACATGTTCCGTATCAAAAAATACCAATTTGTGTCATCTTTCTTTTAACGTCTGAGCTGGAAGTGCGGGTTTTTTTGTGCATCTCAAATGCGAATACCGACTTCTAACAAAAATCACCGGTAAGCTGAATAATTGTTTGTCCAGTACGTAGGCGATGTGCTACTGGTAACGGAAAGTAAACAGCGAGTATAAGGTAAAGTAATCCTACTAAACGGATAACGTCCTAACGTTGCACTAACTTCAGAACATGAATGTAACCGTACTCTTCCATTTCTGGATATCTGTATTACACAGAGGATTGGCAGTTCAGTGCAATGTTTAATTTATTGTATGTGCAACAGAAATGGCCACTCACGTCTCAATGCCTCATATAGCAAACCCCATCAACACACTTCTCAATAGAGCCACAAAGATTTGCATTGAAAACGCAGCCTAGAATGAACGTCAGTTCGTGACAACGAGGGCGCACATTGACTGATCTCCAATAGAAAAATGTCACGCGTAAGTGGTGACGGTAACGGGAAACTTGAGGGCCTCTTTACAGTTGCTGTAGAAAGGAGACAACATTAGTACGCCGCCAGGACAAGGAACGAAAGTCGATGTATGACGGACGTAAATTGCGCCAGATATCGCGATGACTCAAACTACAAACTGAGTTCTACTTCCCCTTCTAAAGCCCCAGTCGACTCTGTTCACCATAGCTCCGGTGAGACACTGATTTTCGTGTGGTGTGCAGACTGCCTATACTTGAGTTATGAGACGGTAGGTGGAGTTTCGGATTTAAAAACACATCTCAAGGTGGGTAGGGAAAGAGTTGGCGCCAGCTGACATATATTTTCACATAACAACCAAAACATAAACTATCACAATCAACGATCGATCAATTACCCCTGGATAACTATCGCCAGATAGATCCCATAAAATAATTCGCTGTGGTACAAGCAACTGGTGAGATTAGTGTATTGTATACCGGAACAATAACCTTGAGATGCTGGCGTCTAACTCATCGTATGCTGAAAGACTCTTTTGTTAGTTTAACTGTCCACTGGTAACATTGTTAACAACTGGATACAAAATGGCATATATGTAAAGTAATGTTGGATTTACCAGTTTTAACCTGACTAATTTTTCGCTTTATAGTTTCCCGTTTTGTATCATGTATCTGAAAATAGACAGAGAAATTTGTCAGAAAATGAGTGGTGAACACTACTTTATTAAATAACTGTTCATTTAACTTGCTCCCGAAAAATGCTGCTTCACTTTGGCTTCTTGATAAGTGGCAAACAAAGTCAATTTAAACTGTCAGTTTAATACCGTTCGCACATGTGCATGACTCGAATGATGTATCGGTTTCCTGTGTTACAATGTGCATTGTAAAATGTGGTGATACTATTATTATTATTATTATTATTATTATTATTATTATTATTATCTCCAACTGCTCTTAACTTAATTTGTTCACACAGTTAAATTAGCATTAAATATCAGTTTTTGAGTTACAAAAGGAAAAAGATGAACAGTAGAATCATCCACTTGAACCATGACCTCCGAATGGTAGGATTTTTCAGATGGTGAACTAGATCAACATTGAAAGTGGTTTTTAAAATGTAGCCTTTCAAACGCAGTTGACTTTTTTTGTAAGAATTTCAATAAGTACATCAGAAGATGTGCGTTGTGTGATGTTTGCTGGAGTAAAGTTTGATATACTGTTACCGACAACTTTTATGTGCTTGTCCTCTTGCAGTGTACAAATTGTTATGTCGGCTGACTCAACATGATTATTCTCCTCTGATTTCTCTACCAAAAAAGCTTTTTTATTTTTGCTGCACTGTACGCTTCACGACTTAATGTGAGTTAATGTGAACCGACAACTTTTAAAAAACGCACCAAGCTAGAAGACACCCAGTCGCTAACATAAGTCTAAAATACTCAGCGTTTGCCCCATCTTGGGCATTAACCTTGAGTTTCGTATCACTGGCGTCTCCACTACGGATGTACTTGGATCAAAAGTCATGTGGAAATGAGTTGAAGTGGTTGAGGGAGAGGGAACAATACGTCGAAGACACCATCCAGGCTTGTGATCCTATGTGCTATAAGATTCTGCCGACCTATTTTCTAAGGAGACTGTACAATCAATAAGCCATTGCTTTACTGTGATCTTAGCTTCAGAGAACACATATCAGACAGAACTACAGAAAAGCAGATCAGAACTTACGCAGTAAGTGATGAAATAAATTTCGCGACCAACTGCGGTCGAATAATAGACACACCGGACGAATGCTGACTGCAAGTACTTCTACATCTGGATACATATAAATCTAACGAACTGCAGTCTGAGGATCCAGCTCAACAGTCTGATCTGAGACGAATTGAAGGATCACGCTTGCATCTATATATGTTCTCATATATATTTACAACATCCGATGGTTTGATATGCTTAAAGACTTCCGAGACAACAAAATCTCTGGAACCAGACTTATATGCCGAGTAGTAGGCATAGTCTGTCTGTTTGGAAGACGCACCATTGACCATCATAGTTGTTTCCGTGCTCCTGTCGCGCGGACACCGTTAATCTATAGAAAAGCGCTCTTCAGGTATCCTCCCTGAAAATTTGCCAGGTCTTGCTGGATTAATAAAAACTGTCTCCTCGGAAAACTAACACACGGAATATGCGTTACAACAAAACAATCAAACCCACTGATTTGCACACAGTACTGATCTCAAAAGGTTCCGAGTGCTAAAGTTTCCAATGCTTAGTTCTTGTACCAAGAATACCTTCGGAACATGATGTTCTCCAGTGATTCGTATTTTTTTCCGTGGTTACTGCCATGTCAAAATTCGTACTACTGTCTCTACTGAATAGTAATAGTGTAAGTGGCATAATGCGATCGCTCGTCCTGATTACAGTAGGATAACTACGTAATCATCACCGTTATAACCATCAACCAATCAAAGCCTTACCTGATGCCTTACTTCTTGGTAATCCGTAAATCATGAAAAATGGTTCTACGGTTAACTCACATAACTCTAATGCTTTTGTAAGAATTCTCGATTAGTCCCTAATGTTACTAAACAACCTGGTCAACTCTTGGCAATTGATTGACACTGATTTTCATCAAGTCGTGCTTATGTTAGCACCTAACCAACGGCATCAGAATGATTTTGTTTGTTTTGCTGACTTGTGAGGTAAGCAAGGAGTGAAACGTTAGTGTCAGTTGAAGTACATGCAAATGCAGGTTGTCTTGTCAGTTTCTGTAAAAACGTTTCGGCACGCAAACTGTATTATTAAACAGGCGAATGATATTCTGACTTCTATTGCCACTAACTGCAATTTAGCTAAACGCCACTGAGTACATCATCATGAACAGTTTAATAAAGACCCCTCAGACTTTCAGAATCATAACCAACACCGTCTTTTCTTAGACTTCTGTGATAGGAATGATGTTGTGGGGGAGGGATATTATTCACGTCCGGATGTTCATTACATTATATGCGGAATTACACAGACATTAACTGAAGAACTAATTTTGTTGGCCGACGTTTTTCCGTATTCGTTAAAAGTAGCGCATCACCGGTCAGTGTACTGACACGTCCCGCACACTGAAACCATACGTTTCGAAATTTGCGTCCCGTTCCTGATCTTCTTGGCGATGAGAACTACCCTTAAGTTGTTCAACGTTTGGCTAGTGCGATATCACTCAGTAACGGTAACATGCACTACACAATAGTATTACGGCAAAATCTCAAAACCGTAATGCACCGTATTTGTATAATTGCCAGCGCTCATTTGAACGTGAGTTTCGAATGTGAGCCGCCCTAAGGCTTAGCGCTACCTTCTCAAGTGAAATAGTATAACACATAGTCCAGACCTGGAAGCTCTGATGTTAACTGTCTTTTTCAGCTCACAGCAACTTGAATCGGTAACGGAAAATCAATAAATAAAACATTGCTAAGTTGTCTCAAATTATCAAGTTCCTCCAGCCTAACTTAGACTTATAGGTCAGGGGTTCATCAGTGGGAGTGTACGGAAGTGATATTGGTGGTTTCCGCAATCTTACTGGGCTCCGTAAACATTTTTCACCCAAGATTGTGGTTGAAAATGCAGATCTGATCATTTGGTTATGCATGTTGTGTGTCCAAGGAATTAACTGTTCATGCATTCTCCTGGTGAACACAAGTCTAGATTAAAAATTCGGTTTCGTGGAAAGATGTGCAAGGCCGATGAGAGTTAACGAGAATGAACACCACACCTACCACTTCCTTTTGATGGGGACCAACCAGATAGTTTGTTTGGCTCCAACTTGACAATCCATACTTGGAAAATTAAATCAGATGATGCAACTTATGTGGTTTAGTGTGCAAATTAATATACATTCACATAGACTCTGTATTAGACACCGATGTTCATAACCCATGGAGGACCTGGTCTCCAGATAAACCGTTTGCATTCTACCAAGGCGACGTAAAAAATCAATACCAACCTTATTGCCGATTGTGTATCGATTGTGTATTCATTAATGCAGAAGAAGAGGCTAATCCTGAGTTGAGTCTGGGCCCACATGGTAGACTGCGATCTGTAGTAGCGGATTACTTCCAAATGTATGTAGGCGTGTAGTACAGAAAACTAAACGTTAATAGTCTCATCCAATATGCACATCTTTATGTTGTTATCAACTCCATTTATAGTAGTGTACCAGCCACTACCTTATAAGTAACCTGGGGAAGAATCTGTTAAACAGCTGCTCGTACCACTCATTTTGTTCCCAGGTAGCTGGATGCACGCATAGATATTCCAGGCATCTTTATAAAAATTATCCTCAGCTTTTTCAGTGAAGAGCAGATTATTCAAACAGGAAGACGACTCCAAGTTAATTACGGAAACATCTTTTAACACAATGGGGTTTATATAGTTGGACGACCCAACCTCTCCTAGTACAGTTGAAGGAGGTCCGTTTTGATGGTTAGATTACTTGGGTTATCAGTATTATCACATTGTTCATCCTTGTATCCGACTGTCTAATTTGGGACTTCCGTTCTGTGAATGGGTGTTTCTACGTTGGAAATAGTCATATGTTCGAATGTGATCAAAACGACGGATATATTACTGCAGTGAAGATGAGCGATCGTTTTATACTACTCATACCGCGGCTATTCAGTAGTAGGTGTAGAGCATATATTTTGACATCGTACAAGCCACAGGAAGAATGCAGGAAGGATCATCAAAGTGCAGCATGGTCCATAGTGGTCCCTGCTACTTAATGGAATTGAGCATTGACGTCTGTGGCAGCCGAGACTGTCTGAGACCGAATACCGCATGCAAATGAGTGATTTTGTGACTGGCCTGGTTTAAATGCTTAACCCATGTATTACTTTGTCGAATGAACAACCTTTGTGCCATCCGCGTTCTCGGATCACAGCACTACCACGAACATGTTCTATTATCCATATTTTCTCACCTCTTCACTCTGTCAATCAAACGGTCGAATCAAATTGCCACGTTCAAGTCTTCTGTGCTTCAATCCTTTGACAAAGGAAATTAGATGTGACTGACACATCGTGTTCACCGCGCGAGCGGCAACTATGTTTATAAAGTTTAAAGCCTATTGTGGTTCCTGTAAGTCATTTAGCTCCAGCAATTCCACAATAGTTGACTCACTTATATCTATTTCGATCGGTAATTCTATAATCAGGATTAAGACTAAAAAAACTGCTCATACGCTTTGGTGTATTGATAACAACGCTCTCATATACCAGATGGATCATTCAACTACCAGTGTTTCATGCTGCGGTTGCCTATACTATAGGGTTGGCAATAACATGTTAAGACGAAACAGCCACACATGTTAACATTAGTGATAACCTGTGGCTCACTTAACACAAAACGAGATACCTACGGAACGACGTAAAGTGGAAGGAACACCAGTATTGTCGGCACACAGTGCAGCATATGACTATTCGGATGGCATTCATGGAGCGACGGTTGTGTTTCACTGAGGCAACACTGACAGTGAGACATAGAACATCCTCGCAGTTACTCTTATGCCACAGTATAATTTACTAGATCATTTTCACTATCATATAGCCTGGGTTGCATCGGTTAAGTTGGATTAACAGTCCACGTCGCTTTATATAATTTTAAGTGTGCAATGGTTTATTGGGACGTAGTCCAGAGCTCTAATTACCTAATTACAAATTGCTACAGGTCACTTAGATTTAATAAATCAAAATCGTTTTCATAGTGCTCTGTATGCATCCACAGTTGTGCCATGGTAGATGCAGTTACATTCTGTACATTGCTTCATTCATATAGACACCACAAGTAGATGACCGTCAAATTCACCACGAATTTATACACAGGTTTATCTTTTTCCTTTGTTTGTCCTATGTAAAGAATGTATTAAAAAATACCTTACTAGTCACGTATAGGCGAGAAGTCCAAAAATTATGCGGGGCTACTTTTCTTACGACAGTAACTGCTTGCTAATGTACAGAAACATGCTCGTTTTTGAGTTAACAAGTTTGCTGCAGAATGCTCAAATCTTCCGAGGTCTGTCAACCTACCTATAAAATTCAAGCAGTATAGCAGGGGGCTACAATATATATGAAAAACTAAACAAGCCTTTTCATTTGTAGGATTTCCCGTTACAATGAACCTCGCTGAAATCCAAATTTTTCGTAACTTAATCTTCTGACTTATTAAATCTGTCACACTATCAGTGAATCATTCTGTGTATTGTTCAGATAGCGCAGTAAAGTCATTGTACAGCTAATCTGTATGAATTGCGAATTTTGTTCGTTTCATCTCTATATTTTCTCCGCATCTTTGAGGAGATTCACTCACGATATCACCAGGGTGCTATCTTCCCAGGTAAGGTGGGTAGAACTAGGCTTATTTGCATTTAGATTTGCAATTACAAGAAGGCTCAAACTACGTGAATTTAGGTTACATGAAGACATGAACAGTAACAAGCTTATTATATACTACGTATATATGCTTATATGTGTGAAACAGGTGTACGATATAGAAAAACAGTCTTCAATCACGTTATCTTTTATCACAGAAGCGTAACAACATTGTGTGGTGTAACAACTTTAATAACCAACATTTCTTGCGCAAAGATTGTTATTGCTTCAAATACACTTTTTTGTGTAACTGGTATGATTCCACTACAATGTAAGATCCAAGAAACAAACAGGAAGCCCCAAAGCCGGTTAACATTTGATTGCGAGTTCAGTACTACCTTGAATTTCATTCGTTTTGTCACGAATGTTAATAAGCACATTGGAACAGAACTTAGAGCAAAGGCTACCTTCACTTCCGATTGTACAATTCGGCTCGTGTGTGCTTTAGCACTGGACCGGTTCATTCACTCAAGGCTGGCTGATTTGTCTGTATCTATCTTTAGATCATCAATGATAATAACCCCTAGTCTTACCGTTCGTTTTCCGTCACAGCATTATACATTGTCAAAGGTTTTCGAAGTTCCAAGTGTCGTCCAATGTAAATTACGAATGATTTAATTTGAACTTCAAGTTTACGGATACCGTGGCATTGATTTCCGTACGAAGGGATTGTGACTGATCGTTTATATCTTATACTTCAGCCGTTCTGAATATGCGGTCGTTGAGGCATCGGGCAACCAGA